>JAECUM010017107.1:0-19451 GCA_016617855.1 Megalonaias nervosa | reverse complement strand
ATATATAAAACCCTTCCTCTACTAAAAAACACGAACGCTCTTGATTCGTGTTTGTCTATAGCCCTCTCTCAGGTAGCCTGACGTCACAGTACTTCTCCTTTTGCTACATTGTTACCAGTGTGACGTCATGCCACCTGTCGCTTATCGCTATACAAACCCACAGTATACTAGTCGCCACTCTACAAAATTTCCATTGACGCTATACAGGCCCAGGGTGTGCTAGTCACTCTACCCAATTTTCCATTGACGCTATACAGGCCCAGGGTGTGCTTTTATTTCTTGACGCTATACGGGCCCAGGGGGGGTCTGTAATGCTGATTCCCATTGACGCTACGGTAACCCCTATTACTACTATCGACAACTCTTTTTTTCTCCTGCCATATTATAATATTTGGAGAAAGTCCAAATGAAGAAATTATTTTTCTTATATAGGTTGGGTCGGGAATCCGGGCATTTTTCACATCCGGGCATTTTCAGTGCATAGTTAAGACCGCCGAGGTGAAAACAACCGCCATTGTTCTAATGACTTTCAATAACATTTTAAGACATGCCTAAGATTTGCAGTGTTGGTGGGTGCACAAACCACCAAATGCAAAAGGAAAATTATTATAAACGCAGTGTAGATAAATGCACATAGGTTGAAAAATATACAACTTTTAGTGCTTATTTATCAAAGTTTAATAGAACAATTAAAGAATAATAAAAATGGAAAAATATAAAACTTAAAAAATAATTAGCATCACGGGTAATACCGACTGAAAATTTCAGATTTTGATATAGTTTAAAGTAAAATAGGTTAAAGAAAAAAGTTTACAATTACTTCAACAAAATATTTTCTTAAAAACAAACTTACCACGTGTATATGTAAGATAGTAGCAAACATCAGGCCATGTATATTCCTATTTTTTTTGGGGGGGGGGATTGTTTTGGCACCAGACAGATCCCCCCCCCATTATCCAAAACAAAAAAGTGTCTTCTGTGTTCTTGTAACCCCTTAAGGTGTGATGCATTTATTTCTTTTATATACAGAATTTTGATCAAAAATTTATTTTAATAAATTTTTGATGGGGTATTTTTTCCCTAGTGTATCTAAAGGGTCGTTCATCCGATCTAGTTTCAATCTCCTCTTCGGAATCCCACCCATTTTAATCTCCAGTGACCTTTGCTAAGGGTCCCCTATGTCCTGTGTATGCTATATGTGTATTTGCTATATTGTTTGCTTGCTATAGATTTGTGTGTAAGGACAGCATTAAATCAAATCTTTCTTCCCAGCTTCTCTCCTAAGTTGTATATGTTTTATACAACAAAAAAAAAAAAGAAAATCTTTTCTAGGAAATGCCAAATTTCCATTTCCTAGTTGTAATTTATGAATTTCTCCAATTTGGAATTTTTATTTTTGAATATTTTTGAATGAGAAGCGGTTGCTATGACAAAATAAAAATAAAATCCAAGTGTTTTTCTGTGTGTGCTTTTGTGAGACGCTTCTCACTTTTGCCCGACTAAGTTCATGAATGAGAAGGCTATGCATAACTTAACGAGTTTTTTTTTTTAAATTCATTTATAATGCTTCCCTTATTTTGAAGGCATAGCCTTATATAACATCTTGAAATTTGTTTTCATATGATCAAAGGGCTTAGTTTGTCTCAAAAAAAACAAAAACAAAAAAAAAAAAAGCAAAGAAAACTTCAGACCATTTTGTTGGGTTATTTACCCAAATATCTGCTGGAAATTTATAAGGATAATCATTAATTTCCACAACTTTAACTTTCTGTAAATACATGTATCGTGCAATAGCATCCCTATCCAGCGTCTCTTTGTAACGATAAGACACTGCAAGAATGGCCAACTGATCTTATGACCCTTGCATTTATATTCTTAAGTTAATAAATGAATAGTGTACAATATACAAACTATATAACAAACACAGTCTTCAAACTACCTTGACACTAATTGGTGTATATTGTCGTGTACACATGTACGTGACACGTACACACTACTGCCACACTTATCAAACTAATATATATTACGTCTATAACAATAATCGACAGACACACATTCGTGGTTTTATATCCTCCTTGTACAGAAGACTATGCAGCACTTATGAATAGAAAGCAGAAATAATAAACAAAATACAGGTAAACTGAAACAGTTTGCAATATCGAACATAACTAACGCTACCGTACTATTACTAAGCAATTGTTTTCACCTCTGCAAGATGGCGGAAAGTAGATCGCTAAGCTTGTGACGTCATGCCGACACAACCTATATAAGAATGACTAATTCCACTGTTGCAAAGCAGCTGATGGAGCAGTATTTTAGTCTAACCGGGATAAAACCAGCTTTCCCAAGGTCGAAAATTGCACAACAAAATGTACGAAAAGAAATAAATGAATTTTTAATAGCGAGGGAAATTGAGAGATTATCGGCTGTCGAACCAAATAAATCAGCGACAAGTTTTCTGAACTAGAACAGAAAAGATTATCGGCGACTGAACAACAACACACCGCTAGATCTGATTTCGACAAATTAACCAAAGACTAAAACAACATTTGCTATTTGAGCTGCGATTACACGACTTTATCAAAATGGCCAAAAATGAGTTTACGCAAGATTGTGCGTCTCAAGTTTTTTCAACATTTAGGATAGACGACGACGGTATTTTTGTCGACTCTACAATGAACGACAAACGAGCAGCGACTATTATTGATAATCTTGTGGATGACAGCAAGCACATATTCAGAATAAAAATTATTGTCGAACATATCAGCGAAGATGACCCAACTTGGATTATCCGCGATAAGCTCGACCCTGTTAAGGAATCACGGCGGCATAACGGCGTCGTCACGATAAGTAAAAACTCCAAACCAGGCACATTTACCGGAATAGACAAACCATACTACAATAACGCCTATCGAGTATTCGTGGGGTTTGATGCACTATACCGTTTAAACGATCCTGTTTAATGCTGTCGCGCCAATATATGGTGCAGGCACCAACGCCTCTGTCGCTGACACATTAAATTGTGTGGCTCTGCGTGTCAGAGAACATTTTATTAACTCGAGACGTGAAAATGGACTTACAGCATAGAAAAAAAAAAAATTAGACTAGTGGGAAAACTCTTTTATCAGCAGAGCTAAAATAAATGACGTGGAAGTGTTAGAAAACTCCTAAAATTTCCGATCGTGGTAAAAACAATAACAAGCGAGATTTTGTATAATTCTGGTAAATACTGTATCAAGGGCGCCGAAATAACTATCATAGGTTATAACAGTCACGCCTGGACTGAATAAGTAACAAAGTTTCCGCCGGACAGAACAAGACGATTGTATGATGGCGATATTTTTGAGGAGATTTTTAATATTAGTTTTACGAAAATGTCTTTTCGTAAACTCTTAGCAATGTTCTAGCAGTGTTCTATTCCATGGCCAGAATGAAGAAAGAGAGAGAGAGAAGAAAGTTCGGGCTCTCTTAAAGTGAAGTAGGTGTCACGCATAGCGGTGTAGATACGACTACATCTTGGGGAAAGCTTGGCAGTGCAAGAGATACACGGGATCCTGTAAGAAGACAGACGAGATCTCTCTAATTGTGGGACTAACGAACTTTATTGATATAGATAGATATATAAAGTCACATTCCGGAGATACAACTTATAAACCTTTATATTGAAAAATACATAAGATATATACTGAGTACTTTTCCTTCGATCTTACCAATTTCATACGCTTTTGTGATTTCTGTATTTTAGAATATAATGCAAATAATTAGATATCGATTGAATTTAAAGAGCATAAAATTCAATAGTTGCGATTAATGCAATGATCATTTTAAAGAAATATATTTTACCAAATTTAAATTAGAATACCGATTTGAAATTGATTACTAAACATTATTCTTTATTACTTAAAGAATATTTTTATTTATTTATGAAGTTGGTAGCGAATTCATCTTTTCACCATAAAATACAAATGAATATAAATTCTTAAAAACAATTAAACATTCCATTACATTATAATATTAAAATAAAAAGAGAACTCACAAGAATGTTGTAAAACTAAGAAGGTTACAACAGAAATCTTTAACTTTAAAGGTGCTTATTCTTTAAGAAATTTACGAACACAAACGATTCTTACCTGTAAGAAGACAGACAAGACCTCTCTAATTCTAGGACTAACAAACTGAAGATACACGCAGCTTCGGCGCTATTTATGCTGCCCCAAGATACCCCTGGCCATATTTGGTAAAGACGTTGGTACCAAGTGTATCATGCAAGCAGCGCGTGTACCGTCCCAAACAAGAAAGAGGCCCCAGTCTATCCCGATGGAATCGAATGTGTTCATTGCGTCATAATCCGCCTAATCAGCATTTTATTCGTCTCAGGAAAACGGTTGAACCCTAACTTACTAAGTCAGAAAGAACGTTAAGAATTTTTACCACTGAGTGTTGTTTCTGCTGTGTTAGCATACGCATGTATAATACGGGAGAGAATATTTGTACTTGTTTGTAAAGGGAGCAATCTTTATCAATATAGAATATAGTAAATAAAGTTAATCTCCATATATTTTAGTGGAAATTACTCCCAATATAATTTAATGAAAAATTAATCCAATGAAAAATTAGTTTTAATACAATTTAGAGAAAAATTCAATGTTATTATTTTTACTCAAAAATTCTATCCTAATATTAGTGTGCGTGACCCTGTATCTGTCTGGCTATTTCACGGTGACGACCCAGATTTATTTGCCGAGGATTTATCTGCAACGGATTTATCCGCCACAGATATATCTGTTACAGATGAATCAATATTTGATCAATTTGTGCTACACTTTGGCATACTTTATCGGAAAGAATCTCTCCAGCGTGCGATAAAATAGATTGCGGTGAAATATGACGATGATAGTGAACAATTACTCAATAACTGTTTTAACACGTCGTCTGTTGTGGCTCATATAGCACAATAAAAAAATTCATGGCGTCCAACACCAAACGAATTTCACGACGATATATTACGGTCTAGTGTCGAGTTTGGACATGGTGGTCTCTGGAACACAAAATATAATTCCGCCGACATGATCTCGGTTGACAACGTTGCTTTCTACCCTGAGGCATTTCTAGGGCTTGGAGATTGTAATCAGCATTTTGAACGAATCGGCCATCCAACACACAAAATGACCAGAATAGCGATAAACGCTAATCTTCCATGGACTACGTTCTTACCGGATTTGCCCAGATTGAATTATTCGAATTCTCAGCAAGTATTCATCCTATTATACCCATCTGGTTTGGTCGACATTTTAATAAACCGGACACAAAAATCAATCTTCATGTTTGCTGCGCAAAACTTCACCGTGGCTGGACTCCAATAGTGCTCTTATAATATTTGTTAGATAGTGGTATTTTCACGTCGCTGACTGTAACATCAGCGATAATTTCATACAAACCACAAAAATATGTCTGGTTACCACGCGATGACAAAGAGATCTGCAGAAAAATAATCCGTAAATTTACGCAGTGGTCGTCATCTAATAATAAACACCGCTGCATAAGATTAATCATGGATCCGGCATAACTAGATTCTGTGATTGCAGACGCAGCGGCGCGTGGTGTATTAATGTCACGTAAAAGCTCAATCACAAAAGACGGCACAAATATTGGTACCGTTGTTAGCGACTGCGATGGTTATTCTTCGCAGTTACTCATTTGAGATCTTCGATGCTCGCATATTCGTAAATAATCTGTTATCGATGATTAACCGGTCTCTAGCGTATGCTCTTAGAGTCGCCACGGATTCGTTATATATAAGCGGATCGAAATCGGATCTTGTGAAACCATTTATCGACGCAGCTCCGCCGCGTACAGACGCTAAGCGTCACGAAGCTGTTGACGAAGTCAATAGTAGCTGCTCTACCGCAGCCGACAATGCTGGAGGGATTTGCTGGGGTCACTGAAGAATAAAACGCGAACAAATACTTGATTATTCTGAATCGGCCGATGTTAAACCAGTTGGCGCTTATTACCGAAACGATAAATAATCAGAACCATCATCGTCACTGTCGGTGAATAATCCATCCACGAGATAAAGGTTCTGGTAAAACAACACGTGCGATATAAATATTTATCTCAGACATGATTGTGTTGACTCCATCTCACCGTCTTGCCAGAGAAATGAAATTGCTTGGTGTCAAATCGTGCACGTATCACAGTTGTTTTCGATGGCGAGATGGCGTTGTAGACGCACGTCGCACTGCAACCGATGCCTGGACACCAGAGCGTATGGGGAAAATATATACCGAGAATAATTATTTGGGACGAAATATGTACTGTGTCCAAGAACATATTAAAGATGTTTCTTGATTACCTAACGACAAAAAACCACAGCAATTATCATGTGTGGATATCAAGGATAGCCTCTGCCGTTTACATGAGAATGTCCACATGAGTGGCTGCGTAATTAAGTTGGCTACTGAAAAGAAATATTGTATGACCATCGATCGCGCGATGGATCATTACAAAAACTAAAATCACTAGTTAGATTACAGCCGGACAAGAATTCAGTGTCAAATGATGGGTACCGTAATTCCAGAGACACCAATGTCTGATTTCTGGAACTCATGGCGACCTAATGATCTGATAGTTGTATCCAGCAAAATTGTACATGATTCACTTCAGCATAGATTATTTAAGCTTCACCGAGGAAAGTTTCTAACGATTCCTGTTCCATCGTGTTATCGTGCAGCGGCTACTCGCAGTCAAAATATGCTCACTGACATTCCAGGAATAGATACACAACAGAGACTGGTTCTAAACGATATCGTCGAGGTTCCAGTAAACGCTGTAAAGCAGGCGCTGTCAGAGTCGGAGACAGGGCCATCAAGATCACCATGGGCTCTAGGTTATGCGATTACAATTCATTCGTCCCAGGGGCTAACGATCTCAGATATCAATATATGGCTTGTCGACGATCGCATTGAATGGTCAAATTCAGTATATTTGTTGTCGAGACTTACAGAAATAGCTCAACTGTGTAGAATTGTCTACTGTGGCAATGCCACTGCTAGTGTCATCGATGCTGCCGACGACATGGCGTCGGAGAGGCTAGGCGGGGAAACAATAGTCCCTGACACGATAAAGAAAAAAATTGCTGGTTATAGGCGAGAAGACAAAACAACAGCGCCAGTTTGATCTTGATACTGAATTTTATCATGACACTGAAACGACAAAATAATCACTGCAACTGCTGCAACACAGTAATGCTGTGATACTATTTTCCTAACGACGTACGATAATTTACCGTGTACATAATAGATAGTAGTTTAGGTCACATTCGCGAGAATGTCGCTCTGACAAGTCTTGAATGTAACTGACGTAAAGAAGCTTCTCTCCCCCACCGCTAGCGACCATTCCTGGCGTTTATCCAAACCGGTAGTAACTGGCTGTCTTTCGAAATTACTTGTAATTGTTCACGGACAAATCCGCGTTGAGGAGCTGTTGAATCTAATCGATATATTAGTGGCTACACATTAGATCTCACCACGCTGAAAATTTCATGCGTGATTACACTCCATTTGGGATAACTTGCTCTTGCAGCACCGCCCTCATTTTCGTCAGATTCATATAAATACCTGACTGTCACGTTGCTGCTCAGAGCTGGTTGTCGTAAGAAGATTTCCTGGCGATTTTCGTCCTGGTATGTGCTTGTTTGCAATTGCATCGACGGGTTTCTTATTAATTCCACTCGTGACTTTGTTGTTTAACGCGGCCGCCACGTGAAGTAGTCTCGCAACCCATTCACGAGATCTGTCCTTGCTCAGTAATTCCTGCGCTTATTGGTGTTCAAACAATCGCAGTCCAAGCGTTGGATTAAATCGCTCATCGCTTGCCTGATCACGATGTAACGCGGTGTCTTCGCGTCTGATCTGAACGTTATGTTGTTGCATCAGAATCGTTACTGCAACGAGAAATTCTTTGCCAGAATCAACCTGTCGCGGCTGTGGCCATCGCAGACCGCCACGCGAACAAATTTGTTCAAATGCGTCCGCAACATCAGTCACTGTTTAGTAGATAGCGGTTCCTCTCCTTTGTACTTGTTTGGACCGTCGACAACCATCAACGCGTATTTGTTTGTGCGCGAATAACTCTAGTTTCTGTGACGTGCAGATAGTGTCATGTGGTAAAAACAAGATATCTCCCTGATGAACTTCGTGGGGCGTGCTGACATGAAATCGCCCATGCTAAATCGTTGTGGGTCAGTCGTAGTAGATAAATTTGCCATTTTGCCTGTCGTGATAACCAATCTGCAGAGGCAGCACGCGTGAAACCTGCTCCATCGGCGAGTTTGCTAATCGCTGCTGCCCATCTACAATATCCTCTTGGACTATAATAAACTGACTCCATTATGTAATTGTCGGAGTTGAATTACCAGCTTTGGGGGCTTTGGGGAGCTACGATCGAGTGGTCTAATGCCCACTCACGGCTTGTTTACCCCTCATCGCAGATCTTATCAACCAGTTCGCGAGTGATTCTCGTATGTTTTTGTTTTCATATCGACTTCAGAGTGTGAATCAATTCGACGTCCGTGATATGTCGTTGTTGCAGATCTTTGTTTTTGTATGCGACATCATGAGTAGGCACGCTTAAACAATCGAATTTACCGGAAATTCGCCTTGTTTTCGTTGATTATTTTTTGGTCGAGTTTAATATCAAGTCCGGTTCCAGGACCACAATTATTGTATTCTGTAAGATGTTTTTCCCCCCGGGAAATTCACCCATGGCGTACCTGGTAATTTTCCGAGTGTCGCGGCGATATGACCGCCGCTGACTGTACCTCCGGCAATGCTCGCATTGCTGATCGCCGAGTGATCGGACACCACAAACTTATATGTTTTGTGCCATATTTTGCACACTTGACGGTGAGCTCCCGCGCGTTATTTTTCAACGTGGATGTGCTTAAACCGGCTGTATCCGTTACCGTCCTGCATCGAAGACAATATAAACTCATGATTATAAATATACTATATTTGTACAATATGAATTTGATTGACTTTTGAGCGACACGCGAGCTAACACCGGTCAAGCATCATCCAGATTTGCCAAATTCCATTCGAGCTATTATAATTGGACTGTCCGGTTCTGGTAAAACTCATTTGTTGCTCACCATGATAATGAGGTGGCTCAAATGGGACAAACTTTATTTAGTAGCGTCATCCGCAGATGACCAACGATCTTACGATGTTCTTAAGAAATTCAGTGAATCGGCAGCGGGTTTGGAAAATAAAACAACGACGTTATTGAGTTTATCGCTAACATCGATTATGCGCCGTCCGTCGAGGATCTTGACGGGGATATCAATAATATAGTGGTTTACGATGATGTCTTGCTTGAAAAACAAGCGAATCCAGCCAGAATATTTTCACGAGGCAGACATAAAAACACAGATGTCATTTACGTGACACATCGGTACACTCAAATCCCCAAAGCGACCAGAGATAACTGCAAATGTTTGGTTATTTTTAATGGTGTTGACACACACACGCTGCAAAATATTTATCAGATTTGGTGTCCCGGTGACATGGACATAAACAAGTTCAAAAACTTCTTTGCACTTGCTCAGAAAATCCCGCATGGATTCATCACGAATTGTTTAAACGATCCAGCAACACGCTATGGAATTGGTATTGATAAAATCTTTTATTAAAGAAATATATTTATTGTTAGAATGAGCCAAGAAAGTATTAAAGAGATTATCTCTGAGATTGAGCGATTACAACAAGATGGTCTAGCTGTTCAACTCGATGTTGATAACAACAACGATGATTTTTTGAGATGATACAGCAGCGACGGGAACAGGGCAGATATACACTAGCGGCAGAGCATAAATTCATCAAATTACTTCAGCGAGAAATGGAATCGTCATTGGCGGATTTATAGGAACAACATGAGATAGCTAAATTTTTTCCATTCGCAAGCGCCATTGAGAAAATACAATAAGAGCTATCTCGACAATATGAAGCTCGAGTGGCTGCAAATGCGCGTGCGAGACAGCTAAAGAAGCTTGTGTCGGAATCCGTTAAGATTCCCGAATCCGAATCCACCAAGAAATCCGAACAGCAACGTCACCGGTACCAAAAAAAAAAAAAAAAAAAAGTTAAGAAAGATAGTATTAACAAAATTAACGATAATAATAAAGGATTTGTTCTAACATTTGGTGGCTGAATACGCCGAATTTTTTTTTTTTTTTTTTTTTTCTTCACGGTGGACCATCACGGCCTATCACGCACGTACTGGGACGGATTATGACATCGTAAACAGGATTAAAGGGGGCTGACACAATCAAAAGACCCGGTGGGACCTCTGAAGAAAAGCTGTAAAGAACATATCCCTGCTGAGCCTGCACCGTCTGTGATCCAGACCTGGTATAGCTACCATCAACTGCGTCACAAACTAGATTTACAGAAATCGTTGACGTGATATTGACAATGCCTGGCGATACAAGACCACCACCTGCTGGATTGTTTTTATGTCTGAGAATATCTGGAGGGCCTCTTATTCTCTCCCATGCGGCATCTTTGGAAAATATTCGTCAGTTATGTTGAGATCCCGCTGTATTTTATCGATATCCAACCCGGGTAGTTTGAACTTACTCATTTGGTCTTCGGTGACCATAAAATAACCCAGGTATTTTGAACGTGGTTGTTTCTGCGGTCAATATTGTCTATACGGCGGACTCTAAATATGGTGCTGCCAACGTTGGAAACATTGTTGCCCGCAGGAATATGCTTGCGTTCTTGTGATAAAGATAATAAATATCCCTGATCGCAGAAAATTCATTATCTGATATTGCACCATCGCTTAATCCCGCCGACAGTATCGATAATATATTTATACTCGTATACGTCGCCGTGTACGTTATTTCTGAGTGTTCATGTAATTTCTTGCTGGCATATGTAGATCTTTTTTCGCGATAATCTTGAGGATACCATCAACACCGACAACAACAGCGACTTGATTCCAGCCACGGGCGATATAACGTGAGTCGCTGATAACATACCGATTAACGTCGTTGTTCAAGCGACCAGCGAAGAAACCGCCTATACAATACTGTTAATGACGATGATTCGTCTACGATATTTTTTTGTCTTGTCATATGCTCGTCGATGATTTCTTCTAGCGATGCCTTCCACACACACGCTTGATTATACCGAAAGTATTCATTATGGTATATACTAAGTTACCAACTGATGCTTTCTCGCGACGAATTACAGACACCACCAATGCGTCGTTGCGGTTAAGACTTTATCTGCTGGTTCCAGTATGAATGTTTCCTCTGTATTTTGATTTAACACGACTGACACGGTTACGGGAAATCTATCTCTGGAATAACGCCATAGATATGTGGTGAATATCCTACATTTAGCGGCGCTAAAAACGGACAACCTGTACACCACAGTAACGTCAGCAGTATGTTTGATGGAGTTGCTTTGTTGTGACCACTTTGCTGATCCAGACGCTACTGAGTATACCACGTTAATGAGCGGAGTCGTATGATCAACATCAGCGGTAATCTTTTTGATTTTTCGGCGATGTTATCGAGTCGTGTGCAAATTTCACTGAGACTAATGTCGACAAAATTTGGAACTCAAAACAATCCATTGACGATTATATTTATGGTTCCGTGAAAATTGGTAAACACGGTTACATGACTATTATACTCAGATCTGAAATTGGCCAATCCTTCATTGATTGTTGTTATCTAGGTCCTCATCGCGACGTCGTTGGTGTCCACTTATTTCTTCGTTGCAGTGTCATCGTCTGATCCTGGTTCTTTCAAACTGGCAATACTATTTCCTTCCCTGTTGAGTTGATCATTCATTCTATCGCCGGCTTTAGCAACACGTCCACTGAGATACTGTGGTTAATCGTGAGTGATACGCCTGAGTTTTTTATTTTTCCATCGCCGGTAAATACCATGATGTTATTGTTGGTTGCACCTGGTGACTCGCAGGATAGTATCGACGCGTTTGATATTGCTCGTCTTTAGCCGCCCATGCTGATTCCGAAAACAACAACTTCATCTGGATCAATCTCTGCGGGACGCAAAAGATCAGCAAGTTCATCTCGTGTTGCATACGCTAACAGATCAATGTCACCATAGGGCTTGCTTTTAGCAGACCTTCCGTAAATATCTAAAATTATAAACCATTAACCTGTTTAAAACGACGTTGGATGGTTATGCCGTCTGCTGGTATACTCATGCACGACTTTATGAGGTGATGCTGATGACCTTGTCACGGCATTAAATACCGCAAGCACTTCTAGTCCGCATATTGGTGGGTCCGTTATTTTCTGCGTTGGTAATGTTGAATACCAAATTGGTATGTCACCGGCTACGCCACTATACTATAAAACTTATATCGGTGGTGCCAGTCAGTACGAATCGAAATAAACAGCACAAAGTGGGTCAACCACGCATGCAACCCAATGAGTACCAGGGCGGGAACTTCCATCATGACTAATGATACCAGTTGCTACACCGTTTGTTTTCTTCCAGTAGCTGATCGCGCATGAAAACACCTTGATGTTTTCCATGCTTAATCGCCGATCAGCATCGAGTTTATCAAAATTGGACATAGGAAGCATTAACGGAGTGTCCCCGACATTCTGAGACCTAGACCGTACCGAGTTCCTGGTAATCTATGACCTCGTCCTTTGTTTGCTATCTTTAGACCCTGTCCTGTTGCTTTTTTCAGCACCATGCCGACAGCTGTTCCAATGACACCGAATGCAGCTGTTTTTGCAACATCTGCAGCTGCGGAGGCAATCAGCTCTGGTATCGCTGCAGGAAGCGGAAATATGCCACCGGTATTAGCTGTGTCGCTGATCGCATTCACGGAAAGATCAAGTCGCTCACCAGTTTTTGGTTTCCTGGCGTCATTGTAGTGTTTGAGCTGACGTTTAGTCAGTGATAATTTATTTGGGCCTTGCAACGCCGCTGATTTGAGAGATATTTTTGCCACAGAAGTCTTCTTTCGTGCCGATTGCAGCTTTGTAACCTGATTTAATTGCAGAGTAACGTTCACGAGATCATATGACATAATAATCTCATGAACGGTCTATTAACATGTTTGGAAAACACATCAATGTTTGGAAAACATTCACATGTTTTCTACGGGAGCATCAACGACTCTCATTAGTCCGCAAACACCTTCAAGCAGCATTGTTTTGTCTGACAGCATGACTGCGATTGCTCTCTGACCACCAGGACCAGCCCGATATATCATTAACAGTAGCTCGCACGTGTATATCAACGACAGATTGTCTGAACAAATCCGGATGTTCCAACGAAAAAGAGTAGATTGGATGCAGGTTTGAGAAATCACGCTTAGATATCTGCAAGCCAGAATCAACATTATGATAACGCCCCATGAATCTCATCAGACTATGATATGCCCATGCTACGTTGTTTTGTTTGAAACTCAGTATTATGTCTTCGGATGGTTCCTGATTTCCGTTTATTCTCAGTGAAATTGTAGACACCGCTAATCTGTCAAACACCACTGGGTTTCTTTCTTGATTTTCTAATCTTGTGTTAACTTGAAACGCAACGAATATATGTCGTGGTGCTCAAATTCCCTACTGAGATGCTATCTGCCATACAAATGAATTTGCTGTGCTTGTAACTGAGTCTGTGGTCATTGTCAGCCATGACAACGTTGACTTACCACCACTATCCATGAACGATATCAACCGCCCTTCTTCTGTTACTAATCGAGATAATTTTGAGATCCACAACGCAAATTTTGTTAGTATTACTTTACCACTGCCTGCAGTATTATCTCGCCAGATTGCATCGTTGTCAGTGGACTTACGAACTAATTCAACCATGTGTTTGGCTCTGAAGATAACTTTCCTAACATGTCTGCAGAATTCGAAGATATGTGACAGCGGTATTGCACAGCTGGATTCTACCTTGAGCTTCAATTTGAGATCGTAGTGCTAAAAATCCCAGGTCAAATTCTGGACTGCCGCCATGGACTACCTGGGCTATGTCGGCGTCAGCGGCGCTGGCGATGTTCCTTGGTCGTCTTATGTCACACTGTGTATGGTTAGGATGGTCAGTCATATCCTTTGAGAACATTATTGATAGACCAGCAGACCCGGAATAATCATCGGAATATCTTGCAAGACCGAATATCATCGTGGCAACATCGTCGTCATTGTGTTATACTTCGATTTATCTAATATCAGTCACATACACGCCTCTTTTAAATAACGCCATAACATCATTATTAACAAATCCACATTTGTCATCTGCAGCGTATGGATTATTGTTATCTCTCAAAAGTCTACCTTGAACTTCAACAAATGCCTCGAAAGAAATACCTGGATGCAAAAAATACCTGGATGTATCGTGCTTCATAAGAATAATACTGATAATCACGCACGGACTCATCTTTGAGCACTGATGCATCCATGTCAAATGCGGGATCAGGTACACCCTAGAACATTTTTATTATATTCGCTGCTGTCTAAAACGATGTTTTAACACCGATTGATATCACCGACGACGACGGGCCAGATCACTAACTGATATTGGTTTGTGGTTATATTTTTTCCATCCGGTTTGTTTTGTCAGAGATGGCCCACCAGCTAATTTTTTCAACCGCCCATTGCTGCTTGATTTATTATTTTACTGACACTTGCTGACATCTCTTCGGTGCTGCGCAATTTTACTGGCTGTGGTTTTCGTCGTACTAATCGTGCGAGTCTGTCATTAATTGCTGCGAATGCTTTACCGGCAACATCACCAACCCTGCCAATACCCTTATCACCAACAACTTCAATGGCTTTCATGCCTAATTGTTTTGCAATCGGGATAGCTTTTGGGAATATCCTTCTAATAAACCTTGAATAACATCGCCGAGTCCATACCCGTAGATCGTGCTCTAAACAGGTAATAGTGAATTTATCTCCCTGACGCTTTCAGGTCCACATTGGGCATTGTGTATAATCATGTTATTTTGTTATTGCCGATCTAATTAATCACTCACTCTAGTAATCTTCAGTAATTTCATCGATTAGTGTCCGATAGACGCTTCTGGCCATGACGCCACCGGTAAATAAACGCTGACAGGTTTCAACTGCTTCACTGATGATTTGTGGGAATTGTTGCCGGCTCGTCTTCCACCAATCAGAATTTCTAGTCGATCAACATCAACGAGGATGCTATTTGGACAATTTATCCTGAACTACAGGCGAGGTTGTTTTTAACGACCTCGATCGCAAGTGGCAAGGCCACTTCCGGTTGCTCCTTTGAGTGGTTCGTCGTTCGGATCTGGTTGTGGTTCCGGCGCGCTGCTAGGGCTCATGTGATGACGTAACCACTTCTTTTTCGAGATCTAGCTTTTACACTTGATTTTCTCCCTTCTTCTACTACTTTTTCAAATTGACGCTCCATTTCTAAAGTTTATTGTTCTTCTTCTTAATTTTTAATTTTGGGTTGTGGCGGTGGGCTTTTTTTATCTCTCGTTTTTGTTTGCTTGTTAGCTTGTTTGTTTGTTTGGTTGGTTGGTTGATTGGTTGGTTGGTTGGTTGATTGGGATATATTAATATTAGAATACCTGCTTTTGGTTTCGATAACACTACAGTGTGTAATAAAGATGTTTTGCTTGTGTAATAGTTATTTGTTTTTGTGTTCCGACTTAAACAAGTAACTAGATCTCAAAATCGTTTGGCTTTCTTTGTCTTGCTGAACCATGCCCTGTCATGTATATTGTTTTGGGGTGTTTTCAGTTATTGAATACTCTAGAGTTCTTGTATTCTCACCAATTTCTTGATTTGTATTTTCCACTGTAGTACCTTTCACGTGTATCTCTCAAGCGCATAACTTTTATTAGATACCTATAATGTTTCATACACTGGAGACCTATATTGAAGTCAAAAGGGGTTAACTTTGGAGTCTTAATTTTACATATATCTGAGTTACATCCCTTGCTAATCCTCTCATCCAGCATTCTCCTCGCACTGCACCTCGTTTGAAGGGTAAAACCACGACATATTCTGAAGGGAGTGTGCAAATATGAGCGTGGTCCATCTACTACGATGGCAAAAACGGTATCCAGGAAGAGATAGAAAAGTTTTGCGAAATACGAGAAAGAAAACAGCAAATAATTTCAGTACGCGAAAGATGACTTAAATGAAAGAAGTTAGTGTAATATATGCTGGCGAACCAAATGAGATGCTGCGTTTCTTCTTTGTCATTGTAAGGAAAACGGACGAACAGCAATATGAACCTCACTCGTTAAAATCAGTTGAGACAAGATTAGAATTACCTTGCCGTAAGAACTAAAAGACAAGTACAACGAGGGACGTTAAATCTACAATGAGTAGCTAAGTACGGCTTGCTAAGAGGAAGCCATTTATACAAGGATAGTATTTAAGGTCATGTAGAAGTGTGGCATCGACTATTTCAGGTACATGTGTTATTTTGGGAAATTTGAGTATCTATAACTTTATGCGACGAGTATCCAGTTATTTTAGCAGCTCCTCGACTAGTATATATTGTAAGCTCGTTATTCAAATACACCATCAAAAAATCCAGACAACAAAATCAGTTTTAAAGTATGTGGTCATTTTGTTACTAGACAAAGTAAGAGGTCGAATTTGATGTAAAGCGGATTGAAAGTTGCCCTTCGATGTTGCAAGCTCCGTGTTTTTGGAAACAAAAAGGCCCCCTTAACTGCCCTTTGTACTGATGATTAGACCTAATGTCTGCTTTTTCTTAACCCAGTTCAATGCAATGATGTTGTTATAAAAGTCCATATCTACTGACAATTTTCATATGGAGATTTTGTTTTGATAAAATTAGTATTACATTTTAGAACAATTAATAGTTTATTTAAGAGAAATTAAGGCGCATCCATGGCAATGTTAACGTATACTTTAAGTATCCGTTAAATAAAGTGTATCCTGAGCGTTACAGTCTTTATAAATTGATTACTATATTGATTACCACGCGGAGTCATATTATTCAATACTGAATTAAATATACAGTACACGTCGTAATTGTATTGTCACACTATGAATGCCAATCAATAATAATAATAATAATAATAATACTATTATTATTATTATTATTATTATTATTAGTGCAATTTTTCTGTTTCAGCTACTACATCAAGAAAGAATTATGGGAAAGAATAATCCCAGAAGCTTACCAAATGCAGTTTGGTGGAGGAACAAATTTATTTGCATTATAGGGAAGGATGAGCGCTGGCGCTGGGAGTGGGGAGGATTTAAAAACCAAAGGAAATCTGAAGATGTTGGTGGAAATCATTGCGATTTTTATCAGGCGAAACGCATAAACAAGGAGGAAATATCCCAGGGATGAAAAGCCCTTTAATCACAGTATTTAGGGAAGCCATACAGGTGTCCAGTCAACCTAAGTTTCGTTTGCTTACACCCACTAAATTTCCCTGGCTAACGTATCGCCCCGAGTTCCCGGTCTACCGTCAGGCATTCAGTCGGTGTTAAACTACAACCACTTCCATCGTTTGGTTCAGATTGTTTCCTTTAGGGCTATACTTCCTTTAGAAAATAATAACAACAGAGCGGAAAAAAATGACTAACTATTCAGAGTCGAAAATAATCATCAGAAAGTTACGAGAAAGCTCCGTTGATGTGTGTCACACTGGGCAAGTGATGGATCATAGAAATTATAAAAACAGTAAATCAATACACCAATGTATTATCTATCAGAAGACAAATGCAGATGTCTGAAATACTGCATTTGGAAGTGCTGCGTTCATGATGCAGGTGACTACTGTAAGTATGATAGACCAGGTGCTCAGGTCAAGGGGCAACCGGGGATATATCCCTGGAGCCTGGGCCCGTAAGACGGCCCGGGCCGAACAACACTTTTTAGTTTTATAAAATAAAAATTTAGTTTGAACAAGAACTAGGAGAGGCCCAGGTGCTTCTTACCTCTGGGCCCGTGATTGCTTTCTACGGCCCTGCAAGTGCTGCCTTGATGATGCAGGTGACTATTGTCAGTATGATAGACCAAGTGGAAATTGATGTGAATAGGGTTGCTCTGCCAAAAATTAAGAAATCGTAAAAACAATGACTTTGTGAATACGGAGGGGGTGGAGTGGATATACAGTCATAATTTTATCCATACATTTTCTATTCTTCATGGACGCATACTGTACAGGGCAGCTTGCAAGTGCTACTTTCTTTCTGCGCTAAGGGCTAATTTTACTTAGTAAGTTTGTAGATTATTGCGAATGATATAGCAGTTATTATAAGTTTATAAATTCGATTTATAAACTTGCCATATTACAAATGACATCATTCCATCTGCTGATTTCATTCTGCGTCGTACAGATTTTGCCCTGCAACATTATAAATTAAGAACTGTCGCCTAGTCCATTATTATGACTTTGCAGCAAGCATGCTGCAAGTTATCGGGCAATTTAGCATAAAATAATGTTTCATTTGTTACGTGTAGGCTCGTACAAAAATAACAGAGAAAAGAGTGAAGCCAACAAGCTTTGTATATTTTAAGAAAATAATTTATTTCCCTAGAAAACAATGTAAAAATTGGAAACAGGACTTACGGTTTGTGAATATAATCCAAAATGTAATCCAAAGATTGAAAAATATAAGTCCTATCATTAAACAGTTCTAATTGAATCCGGGTTCGAATCTCGATGAAATTCCAATATGGAGGTGATAACGTCAGATGCTGTCTGTACTGATGGTAACAGATCCTCAATTGAATCACAGTTTATAATGTTTCCGTTAAACTCCAGAATAAGTTTTCACTAAATTTCTTTCTCCCAGAACTTTTATAAATATAAAGCACTTGCTTAGTTTTCTAGAGAAATAAATTATTAAATTCCAAAAACAAATGAACTTCAAATACAATCTTGCTTCAACAATATAAACACCTTGTACCTTCAAGGTGTGGACATATGACTGACTGGAAAGCTCTCAGAATGAGCATTAAACCCAACTAAAACGTCATTTCATTCCTGCGTGATGGGTCACGTGGTCTCTTAACATTTGAACAGCGCAATAAAAAGAAATGAAATTTATCACGTAGGCAAGAACAGCCCTATCTAAGGACCAAATTCTCACACTGCAAATATATAAAAAAGAAAGACTGTTTACAGTTCAGCTAACATGCGGGCCGAAATGACCTTGGCAATAGCCAATCGTCTACACTCGATGTTTACAAAATCTATGAACCAGAGTGAGCTACAAATAGTGCTAATGTAATGCCTTTTACGTTCTATACAAAATGAATTTACTGGTAAAAACATCGAATCCCGTGAAAATAATCATCACAATAAAATGTAATGAAACAAAATTACAATAATTTTTTTTTTTTTTTTTTTTTTTTTTTTTTTTTTAAACTAACACACAAGCAATTTAATTACATACACGTAACACAT
>JAECUM010017106.1:0-38520 GCA_016617855.1 Megalonaias nervosa | reverse complement strand
TATAGAGAGAGAGAGAGAGAGAGAGAGAGAGAGAGAGAGAGAGACAGACAGACAGACAGACAGACAGACAGAGACAGAGAGAGAGAGAGAGAGCGAGAGATACATACATACATACATACATACATACATACATACATACATACATATTTTAGATTGTTCTTTCAGATAATGGTCATTTGTAAACAGGATGTTTACAGGACTAACTTTTGTCCATTATTGTAAGTTGTTAATAAGATGTTAGCATTCTAGATACAGACTTGTTTATGTAGTAGCAGTTCAAGTTAGTCTTGTTTACAGTTAGATCTGATTTTTCCGTAGGAAATCTTCACATTATATTACGTTGTTTGTCAAGTGAAAATGTGTGTGAATCGGGATTTAATAAAGAAATAATTCATTCCTGTTTTAAGATCAGTCTGTGGGAATCATTTACAGTTGTAAGGAACTATTTGTTTAAATTATTAATTGGAATTACTAAACTGATTGACTTTTGGGTTAACACATTGTTTTCAGTACATAAGAACGTTCAATACTGTACTTCAGGAATTATGACATTTAGGATTAATTGATTAATTGGGATTTAGTTCACAATAATATAAGTGCATAGAATCGTAACGATATACACATGGAAATAAAAGCGAATATAAATATGCCTTTTAAGTCTGGGCAATAGGATATCTATTACATCAAAGAAACGGAACTATGTTTACCGGAGGAAATGGAGACAGAAATAAAGGTACCTATTACCACTGCCAACAAAAAGTACATTAGTCAACAGTGTTTCCCAAGTAAAGTAAAAACAGAAAAATCAGAGGTTTCAGAAGCAGAAGAAGAAACAAAAAAAAAAAACGAACCCATCGGAACAAAGGAAAAAAAGTAGAGGAAACCTCAAAATAACCCATTCGAGCAAAGAAATTAAAAGGAAGACAAGCTGAATAAATATCAAAATATCCAAAAATTCCACTGAAGAAAATAAAAAAGGCGAGACAGTAAAAAGAAGGATAAAAAAAATGGACTTTTGTTATATGTTTTGGAATTTCATTGTAATTTTTATTCAGTAGAATACACCAAAAAATGAAGTGAACTGGTACTGGATAAGAATGTCAACAAATTTACAAAATCTAGGGTAGCAAAAACAAAACCGTAAATTTGTCACAAGCTATGGAATCAAATCTGCCTCACTTGACACTGGATATTTTTCCAAGAAACTATACTGCCAGTGTTTATCAAACTACAATAGGTAGTCATTTAACGAGAAAATTAAATCTACGACCATAATGTATAACATATTATAGGTCCAACTTGACTTCACACAGTTTTTACAACACTCAATGTATCTTAACGCTTTTTGGATTGTAGGACGATAAAAACGAAACAGTATTAAAAATTCTAATCCTCACTTTTCTCCATGGATTGTTTATAACTGAATATTTTAACATTAATTACAATTTTCCTTGTCGCTATACAAGCCCACAATGTTAAATCTATAGACTGATGTTAAATTCCCATTATAGCCACATCTTTCCTTTTGAACCAATAGAGACCCATCCTTTCAACCTACTGGCGTATAGTTAATTCCTGTTGCCCATATAAACTCACCCATGTTAAATTTACCTTATGCCCTAGAAAGCTCCACACAAATTAATTCCCTGTATGCCCCTGTGGGAGCCATTTGAGAATATCCACACGTTAATGTCATTTCCTTGATGCTCATCAACTCCGGATCCTACCACAGACAGACAACGGTCTTCCAGAACGTGGATCATCTTCCACGGATTCATGGCCCCATCTAAAATGATGAAACCATCTCAAAATTGTTATTGCATCCGCTAATGTTATCCACGTCGGTTTTGTTATCAGTTCGATAGAACCCTAAAAAAAACGGTACAATTTTACAGTATGTTTTTTGAACGGAGGCAATTTTACGTCACTGTCATTTACCTGTGATATGTCACCCGTAAATATCTGCAGGTGCAGCTGCAGATAAATATAGAACATTGTTTTATCTCTCAATTAACATTAAACTGATTGACATATTCAAAGGCACAATAAGTTCTAACAAAATATTTATAATTTGCAAATACTCCTAGTACTTATATGCAAGAATCATAAATCATTACATAACCCAGTCATGCAGACAGGACAATATTTGGCGGCATATTTTTATTGAATTGCTTGTCTTTGTGAAATTAGTATCTTTCCTGTCTGTTTACCTGATGGCAAATATTTAAAGGAAACTAAATTTCTATGTTTAACAGCGTGACTGTCAAAGAGGACAAGTGTGTGAAATATAGCAGATACTACGCGTTTCTGATGGGAATATTTTTATTTACACTTTGAAAAAAAAATCGTTTAATTTTGAAGATACCTGTGTACCGAATGGCAAGAAAGTAAAGGTAGATTTTAAGACATACACTCATATCAAGGCCATATCTTGCATTCGATCTTAGCATGCCCCCTCACCCCCGCAATGAGGACTGTTTAAACAGAGTATCATATTGTTTCTCATAGAATATACAGAAGTGGGAGAAGAATTCACTCAACATTTAGAGTTTGCTGTAATTTCCCTCAAGAATTTGACAACAAAAAAGATGCGTGATTGTCCCCTTTCTTATAAAATGCAAATAAATCTTGAATGCTGACGCGCATCCAGATAATTTTATGTTGTTGTTAATTGAGGTTTTATACACTGTGAAAACAACACCAAAGCTCACTAGCAACTATCATAATCAGACACTGAAATATATCACTCAATTAGCATTTTCTGAATGATATCATGCATTTTCCAAACTGTTCTTGACGCCCCCCTCCCCTCACCCCCACCCCAAACAAAATATGTTGCAAAGAATTTGGGATTAGATGCTTCTATTTTCAGTATAAAACACTTTGGTATAGTAATAATTACCGTCTACAGAACAGGCTGGTAAGAAGATTTTTATTACCAGTTTACCATCATCTGAGGAGCTCAATAATAGCTGAATAAATTCACTTCCTTCTTTTGCCGATAAACCATCTGAAAACAAAAAACTTCAGTTGCCCTTTATACACGCAGGTTACCTCAGCCTGAATATACTAAAACAGCGTATCTCCTTTCTTAGGTGGATGGGTGGGGTGGGGGTGAAGGTGATGTTCTAATATTCACTCTTGTTTCAAAACATCTTGTAAACCAGTTGGATTCTTGATGATCTAATTCCATTATAAGAAGCAATTACTGTCTCTTGATTAAATTATAACATATTTGAAGCTAGAAAATATAAGTGACTGCTTTATTTTCATGGAATAATTCCAAAATTCCTGACACTTCAACTGGAAAAGAGTCACTGATATCATACAATCAGTGCTGTCATAGACAGCACACGCTTGTTTCCTTGTCATTGACAACACATACTTGTTTCCTAATCATAGACAACTAATGCTTGTTCTCTTGTCATAGACAGTACATGCTTGTTTCCTTGTCATTGACAACACATACTTGTTTCCTTATCACAGACAGCGAATACTTGTTCTCTTGTCATATACCATAGCACATACATGTTTCTATGTCATAAACTATCTGACTAAAAAGGTGCGGGTCTATCGCCAGATCCGCCCGTGGTAGATTCCTGTGCTAAAGTCTTTGCTCCAATTGCCTCATTACTAAATAACCTTCATTACTTGCAGTGACGTAAAACACTTACCTAGACCAAACCAAAACGCCCTCAACTTTTTAACTCCTCGTTGCTTTGGAGACCATAAGATTAATAGATGTACGTTCCATGTTTATTAAGAGGAAAATCGTTTAACCCGAGGCAAAGAAAAATGAATTTATGAAAATTTCTAAATTTGTTATGTAATTTCAGCAAATTTGATTTGTAAGCGATAACCTGGGAACAAAAAACGAACGGACGAACGGTATTAACAATCAGTGAGTTAAGATTTCACCGGAAATCCAATGTCAATTGAATTTGTTTCTCGTGGCTATAAAGTTTCATAGTCTTACAACATATTTGTCGGCACTTTAATGCTTGATTTATATATTATTTTCATATAATGATCATTGCTGGCTGGGTCTTTGAATTCATAGTTTGACGCAACCTAAATATTCACGAAAATCTGCACAACGCGAGAAATGGTTACACATTATCTTATCCCCACGATGATTAAGCCTTTTTTCTCAGGGATGTTATTGTTGTTGTTGCTGTTGTTGTTTTTGTTAATTTTCTCGTCTAAAGGGATTGTTGTTTTCAACTGTTCGGTGTTCAAAAGAGGATTAAGTCTCGTATGGAATAGCTTTCAACATTTATTTTCATTGTATTTATACACATGATCATTCCAAGAGTATCACTCACTTGAAAATTCCTAGTATGTTACACTGAATCAAAATTTGTATTCTTTTCTCAAGTGACCACAAACTGTTTTACCACACGATCAATTGAGACAATGTAATGATATCACAGCGTTCTGGCACACAAATGACAGACGATCCAAACATGTCATAAAATATTTATGAGATTTAAGAAGCATTCTATATTAACAATGCCTACAATTACACGGTCGCAAAGGCAAAAATCAGCATTTAATGTGTGTGCATGTGTTTGTGTGTGCGGGCGCATTGCTTGAAATTACCCAAAGCAACTTCAAAGAGTACCTTGTTTGTTAATGGGCATGACTTGGTCACGTGCGCTTCAAGGAGGCGTCAACATTGGCGAAGTCAGCGTAGGGTGGTTAAAGTATGACAGGAAAATAAGCGGGAATCTAAATTGTACTTGATAGTAACTTCACCCTTCCTCTCAGTATCACTCTCTTCAGTAAAGAATGTTGCCAGACATTTTATTTTCCACAAAAAAAAAAAAAAATGTATCCTACATTTTTGTAGTGTGCCGAAAATCAAACTCACCCTCAAATTAAATCACCTCTACATTCTTAATCGGTAGACCCTGAAGATCTGAAGTGCTATAAATTACAAGAGTACCAAATCAGAACCATGACTGTCTTTGTTGAATTGAAATAGTCTTAGGTAATGTTGCATATTTTGCTTGAGTTTTAGTGAAGTATAATAACCTAACCCATGATACTCAAGACAACCATGTCAGAATACATACTGCAGTCCAAAATATTATATTGACACATGACGAGCTCAGTTAACACTATTTCTGAAGGCGTTTTTTCTTGAGAATCATGGTTAAAGCAAGTCAGTCAAATAAAATAACATCAAGTTTGAAACGATCCAATTTCATGTGCAGAGGAGGTATCTGACAGATTTCTAGAATGTGGCAGATGGGAAGAAAACAGCGCACTAGAAAATGAAGACATTAAAACATATACGTCCTGCGAATTTGCATTGATATCAAAGCCAGAGGGAAATTAGAAAGTGCATCCAACAATATATTAGTAAATACAATCAACATGGCACACACGAATCAGGTGATAAGAAGACTACAACGTATGAATGTACTGGCTGGGTCACAAATGACATCACCCACAAAGAAATGAATTTAGAAAAGCACAAATAAGAAAAAAGAAACGAATGAACTGTTATGTATATTTAATTTAATTGTTTGTCTGTTAGTTTTAAAAAATTTTTTTATTTCATTACATGTTATTGCAATGTAACATTGTTTGCTGGACTTTACCTTGTCCAAAATTGAAATCATTTCTTCTTGACCTGATTGACTTTTTATTCTTTTTTATTTCATTTATGTAAACAACTAATAATAGCTTCATTATTCTGTATGTGTATGAGCTTATTATCAGGATTATTATTCAGGTAAACAAGAAGGATTAAATATGTTGATCAGGTTCAGGGTTTTTGGAGATTCCTAAGTGAATTTTGTAGGCTATTGTGTTGTAAATAAACAAGGCTCATTATATCATTCTAGAAGGTTATTTTTCAGTAGGTAATTATTGTTTTTAGAAAATGCTAATTGTGACCTGAGGTCAAGCAGAGAACTACATTATCTTGTGACTGTGAGGATTTTACCAGTCGTGCTTTAACATCAAGCACTTTAAGTTGTATTATGTTGTGGCCAGTTTGGGCTGAATTTTATTTTCTTCAAATTATTGAATTCAAGTGATTATTTTCTCTGGAAATACAAAAGTGCGCTGCTAAAATTCTTGGATAAAGACATTCATTGGAATCTATACTGAATTCAAATCTGGAATAATATTTCTGTGATTCAACAGGAGACTGTTGACACATCAGTACTTCGTAGGCTATAACAGACACGTCTTCGCCTTCAATTTTAAATCTCTTCGGGACTTGAAATGAATTTTATTCAGGTCGTTTTATTACTAGGACTTGTGTCTTTAATTCTTGGATTATTTTTGGATTTAATTCGCAATACCTTGAGTTCGTGTTTCTCATTTTTTACTTTGTATTCAAGGGAAATAAATTATGTTAAATTTTACAAAGCTTGTTGTTTTCACTCTTTTCTGTTACTTATTTTAAGAGCATAGACTCGTAACAGAACGAATAACAATCACCAAGACTACAAGTTGCCCTACGAAGTCTTAAACATGAAAAAAAAGTTGATGGACCTTGGGACGTCAAACCAACGCTGATGCAATCATTAGAACATTTAGAATTCTTTCAACCGTCTTTGAAATTATGCATAGCTATGGCGTACGCAAATACTCGGTCAACAACGCATGTTTCGTGGACAAAACGTTTACTATGTTAAATTTTGCATCACAAAAATATCCAAAAATTAGATGATGTGGTTGAAACCAGTTCGACTCTAAGAGTAGTCGGCTATACATATTTTAAAGATTTAGTTTTAGCGAGACATCTAAAGTAATTGAGATTCACCTAAACATTTAAATGGTTTAGTCAGGGGCATCCATGATTCACTTCATTGTTCTGAATAGGGCAATATATTTTCCAGAGACGGCCCTGGCTTTTTCCTTCCCAGAGGAGGCTTGTTGTGGAGTGACAACGACATCAGTTATGGAAGAACCGTTGTGAAATATTACAAATGTAAAATATAGAAACAGTTCAAGAAGTTGGGTAAACGAAATGCAAAATAACATATACAAAGATTGCATGAAAGCAGCGATATTAATTTGATATTACTACGGAAGAAATATACATACCAGGTTAAAAAAAAAAAAATGGAACGCAGATTTAAAAAAAAAACTTGTACAAAACATTACCTTTGTACTGCAACTAAGTTTAATGCATTAAATTGGTTTTGTCACCTTAACAAAATCAGTATATTAAATTATTTTAGCTAAATACAAATTTACAACACTGAGAGGGTTACTAGACATACAAGCCATGAAACAGTCTTGAAAACTTCACTTTAAACTTTTTCAAACTGATGAATGTGAAGAGATACTGTGCAAAACGTGACAAGACATTTTGACAGTATCAGTTAAACAGGTCAATGTGTATGGCAACATCGGGTTGTGGGATTTCTATCGTCCATTTTATACACTAGCTTAACATACCAGAGTTAGTCAAATCAGTATTCAAAATTTTATATTTATTGCCAGGTGTAAAAGCTGCTGTCCGAATGTAAAATACTTTTACTAGATGACGATGCGCCCAAATCAAATAGCAATAACATGTATCTCAAACAATTTAATCTAATGTGCAGCAAATTTAGAATTCCACCTTATCATGGCTGGAGATACTTCATGGAAAAATAATAAATTGTTCATAGATAATGGACCAGAAGAGCATATAACTGTAAGCCAAAGTTTCAACATCCCCCGTTGTGCTAGCTGCTTATAAACGTAAATACAGCCTCGATCTGGCACTGGTTAGTACTGAAGAACATTTTAGCTACGGAAACAAATTATGTGGTAGATCTAGAAGACCTGGATATATCTCGTTCATCATGATTGCAATGCACTGAAAGATGTATTCCAAAGGCTGATATAAAATCTTTGACAGAAGGAGAATAAATTATAGAGTCAACAAGAATTGTGTCCGAATTATGTCGAGATGATAATATTTCTACGCAGCAAGACGTTTTAGCTTTGCTGTTGTTCCTGAAGGAATTCTTTGCATTTGCCCTTGTCGCAGAGTGACAAGCCTTTTTCCAAAGTTCAATTTAGAAATTTCAGGCATCAAGATCGATCATGAAATAAAGAAGCAATATTGTTTTGTTTTCTCTCTTTTTCTTTATTCTAATGGTTTTGGGGTCTGCTGTGGTATATAGCTTTAGTTCAGAAACTCCTTATACTTCTAATCTCTTAATCTTCTACATACCTTTAATCTCTTAATCTTCTACACACTTTTAATCTCTTAATCTTCTACATACCTTTAATCTCGTAATCTTCTACATACTTTTGATCTCTCAATCTTCTACATACCTTTAATCTCTTAATCTTCTACATACTTTTAATCTCTCAATCTTCAACATACCTTTAATCTCTTAATCTTTTGCATACTTTTAATCTCTTAAATCCTCTACATACGTTTAATCCCTTAATCTTCTACATATTTTGAATCTCTTAATCTTCTACATACCTTTAATCTCTTAATCTTCTACATACTTGAAATCTCTTAATCTTCTACATACCTTTAATCTCTTAATCTTCTACATACTTTTAATCTCGTAATTTTCTATATACTTTTAATCTCTTAATCTTCTACATACCTTTAATCTCGTAATCTTCTACATACTTTCAATCTCTTAATCATCTACATACTGTTAATCCCTTAATCTTCTACATACCTTTAATCTCTTAATCTTCTACATACCCTTAATCTCTTAATCTTCTACATATTTTCAATCTCTTAATCTTCTACATACCCTTAAACTCTTAATCTTCAACATACTTTTAATCTCCTTATCTTCTACATAATTTTAATCTCTTAATCTTCAACATACCTTTAATCTCTTAATCTTCTACGTACTTTAAATCTCTTAATCTTCTACATACCTTTAATCTCTTAATCTTCTACATACTTTTAATCTCTTAATCTTATACATACCCTTAATCTCTTAATCTTCTACATACTTTCAATCTCTTAATCATCTACATACTGTTAATCCCTTAATCTTCTACATACCTTTAATATCTTAATCTTCTACATGCCCTTAATCTCTTAATCTTCTACATACTTTCAATCTCTTAATCTTCTACATACTTTTAATCGCTTAATCTTCTACATACCTTTAATCTCCTTATCTTCTGCATACTTTTAATCTCTTAATCTTCTACATACTTTTAATCTCTTAATCTTCTACATATCTTTAATTTCTTAATCTTCTACATACCTGTAATCTCGTAATCTTCTACATACTTTTAATCTCTTATACTTCTACATACCTTTAATCTCTTAATCTTCTATATAGTTTGTTTACATTTTCATCAACAATACATATATCAAATCAGCTAATGCCATAACATGCACAATAACATGTTCAAAGAAGAAAGGAACAGCATGATTGAATAACCAACTTCGTCAATAATTACAGGCAATGGTGATATGACCTTAAAAACCAAGCAAAAAATCAACTAGATTTTTCAATTCATTTTTATTTGTTTCATCTCTGTTCCCTCGGGTTGTTTTCTTGGTTGACTTTGAACAACAATATTAGCTTAAAGCGGATATATTAATTTTTTTTGGTGTCTTTTTACTGATTTAAGTTTTAATTAATTCGGATATATTAATTTTCTTCAGTGTCGACTGACTGATTTAAGTTTTGTACTACCATTTTAAGTTATCTTATATTAACCACTTTACCTTATCTTCCACTGGGTTTGATCTATAATTTGCCATTGTAATCTCCATAATTTCTTAGTAGTTCCTTCATTGTAATTGCCAGTCATGTTCACTGATGCCTTCGTGTTTTGTAACATTTAGCCTTCTACATGGGTTACTTCACGGTAAGAATCATATTTTACAGTCACTATAAGGCAAGCAAAATAACAAGAAACATTTAAATCAATTTATTGATCAAGGTGGGAGCGAAGAAAATGTATGAAATAAACTCTTATTGCGATGTTTTATTATGATATCATCGTTTTATCTTACTTTTGTACAACAGTATATATATATAGATAATAAATTACGGGGTAACGACACAAGACCCGAGCTATTGCAAAAGTAAATTACAAATGGAATGGTTCATCATTTATTTGCTTGGTCAAGGAAGGTTAGTTTAAGCCTTATAAACGGAAAAACTGTGCAATGCATTGGCTCCAAAGTGATAATCGTTTATAGCTCTTTCTTTCAATGGGAGTTACAGTAATTTACCAATACAATTACACAGCCAGTTTTGATTTAAATTTGATAATGACCACAATTTATTACAATATTTATTTAGCCTGTTACGTATATGTAATTAAATTTCTTGTGTGTTAGTTTTAAAATTCTTTTTTATTTTAATTTTGTTTCATTACATTTTATTGTAATGATTATTTTCACGGGATTCGATATTTTTTCAAATAAATTCTCTTTGTATAGAACGCAAAAGGTGTTACATTAGCACTATTTTTAATTCACCCTGGTTCATAGATTTGTAAACATCGAGTGTTAACGATTGGCTATTTCCAAGGTCATTTCGGCCCGAGTGTTAACTGGATTGTAAACAGCCTTTCTATTTTATGTATTTTCAGAGTGATAATTTGGTTCTTAGATAGGGCTATTCTTGCATACGTGATAAATGGCATTTTATTTTATTGCGATGTTCAAATTAGTAAATCACGTAGCCTATCACGTGGAATACCATGTGATCTAAAATCGAGGCTTAAAACAGCTATTTTCTACTAGATCGGGTCAGAGTCGTTCTTAACACCTTGAGGAAACAAGGTGTTTCTAATTGTTGTTGTCAGTTTGATTTTCATTTGTTTTTGGAATTTAATAATTTACTCTCTAGGAAACTAAACAAGTGTACTTTTTTATAAAAAGTTCTGGCAGAAAGAAATTCAGTGGAAATTTATTCTGGAGTTAAACGGAAACATAAACTGTGATTCAGTTGAGGAATTGTTGCCATTTGTACAACGACCACATCTGACGTCATCGCCTTCCATATTGGAACGTCATCGAGATTCGAACCTGGATTCTATTAGAACTATTTAGTGATAGGACTTGTATTTTTCAATCCTAGGATGAAATTTTGGATTATATTCACAAACCGTAAGCCCTATTTCCAATTTTTACATTGTTTTCTAGGGAAATAAATTATTTTCTTAAAACATACAAAACTTGTTGGCTTTACTCTTTTCTTCTGTTACATTTGTACGAGCCTACACGTAACAAGCCTTAAAACCTTGTATTTGTTAGTTTTAGGCAACAAACCGTGGTATTGACAGGTAGTGTTACGAGTCTATGCTCTTCGAAAAAGTAAAAGAAAAATGTGAAGACAACAAGCTTTGTAAAATTTAACAAATAATTTATTTCCCTAGATTACAAAGTAGAAAGCGAGAAAAAGAACTTACGGTATTGCTAAAGATTATATCCAAAAATAATCCAAGAATTAAAGACACAAATCCTAGTAATAAAAAGTCCTGAACAAAACTCAGTTCAAGTCCCGAAGGGATCCAAAATTGAAGGCGATGACGTGTCTTTTATGGCCTGCGAAGTGCTGATGTGTCAACAGTCAATAATTTGAATAAAATAAAATTCAGCCCAAATTGGTCACAACATAATACAACTTAAAGTGCTTGATGTTAAAGCACAACTGGTAAAATCCTCACAGTCACAAGATAATATAGTTCTCTACTTGGCCTCATGTCACAATTAGCATTTTCTAAAAAACAATAATTACCTACTGAAAAATAACCTTCTAGAATGATATGATGAGCCTTGTTTATTTACAACACAATAGCCTACAAAATTCACTTAGGAATCTTCAAAAACCCTGAACCTGATCAACATATTTAATCCTTCTTGTTTACCTGAATAATAATCCTGATAATAAGCTCATACACATACAGAATAATGAAGCTATTATTAGCTGTTTACATAAAGGAAATAAAAAAGAATAAAAAGTCAATCAGGTCAAGAAGAAATGATTTCAATTTTGGACAAGGTAAAGTCCAGCAAACAATGTTACATTACAATAACATGTAATAAAATATAAAAAAATTAAACTAAAAGACAATTAAATTAAATATACATAACACGAAACGCGTTTTAATACAAATCATGATGTATATGAATCATTCAGTTGAAGGTAGTAGCTGAGATTGAAGTAAGAAAAATAATTTTGATTTAAGAATGGAAATGGACCGGACACAATTATTTAACAGTAATTTAATAAAAGACAGTTAACATGCTGAATTATCTATTAACAAAATGATTACGTCCCATTTCAACATGAACTAATGTATGGCAAAATATTGATAAGTGTTTTGCGCCAAAGTTGTATTGGATGCCTCTTTGAAGTCATTGAATTTGCACCTTTGTTAGTCACTAGGTGCGAGTTTACATTGTCTCCTTTGCATATTTGTTCAATAATATATTCATGTAGTGTATAATCAAAAGACAATTATTCAAAACGACCTTATGGATTCACCCTTGAGAGTAAGCAAAAGTGTAACAGAGAGTCAATAGCCAACATTTATTGTTTCTTATATGATACCATTTTTAGTTTATTATATGATACAATTTATCTGGTGAACATTGAGTGGAATAGTGAAATACGTCCACTTCAATAAAGCTAATACGCAATTTAAAAAACTTTAGTTACATAAATGTGGTAATTTGAAAGCCGAATGCACAAACTAATCATGGTAATTTGCTCATAAACAATTATTATCGATCCCAAGGAATTTGAGAAAACCAAATTTAAGACACATGCATCAAATTTTCATGTTAGATTTATATTAATTTATACGTTTGCGAAGAAAGAGTGCGAATTCCGTAATTTCAAAAAGTACACTCTCTACCAAACAAAGGTTGTAAAGAATTAGGTTACCTAGATGATCTTTTTTAAATAGTTTTTAAAACAATTAAACGTCGACATCGACAATAAAGTATATCAGTCGAAAAGTCCTTGGGTCGCATTGAAAATAACGATAGTACAATCAGATTCTTTCCCGCATAGAAAAAAACTGTTTACGTTGAAACTTTCCATCAACATACAAAACTAATTGGAGACAATAGCGGAAACGTAACTTAAGGAAATACAAAAGATGGAATCCACGCTATTCAGTCTGGAGACAAACGCTCTAAGTCTAAAATGTATACACAGGGTTTGACATATTGCAAAATATTGAAATTGCAGAGAAGTCTATAGAGTATCCCATTAAATATATTAACGAAATTCAAACATAGTCCTCGAAAATATCTTTCAAAAGATGTGGAAAGGATTGAAAGCATTACAATTCCCTATTACCTTTCATGTACTGATAAGCAACGTCAAAGCTCAAATAAATTAATCTGTATTAATTCAACGTGCAAAAATGTAACATCCTGGCCCCTTAGTTTTTATCATGACACACGGATGGGGCAGAAAATCATACCAGAAATTTAATAGACTTACTCGCATTTGTAACCAGTATCCCCCTCCTTGGGAGACGAAGAACAATTGTGAAATCAGCGCAGACTTTACGTTAAAGGAAGCCTTGGCGTGGCAAAACATGTAAGTATCATAACCTTCTCGATTAATATACCACATCTGAACTTAGAAAGAGAAAATGACACATAGTATATGCAGTGAAATTATTTACATTGATACACGCACATTAACAAAGAAAAGCCTCCAACGAATTTACCTTATTAAAGTGTTTCGGGGCTGCGAATGTTTTGGCAATAACCCAATATAATTTGTGAAATTATTTCCAGGAAATGCCTCTGTCACATTGCATATATAGGATAAACACACACACACACACACACACACACACACACACACACACACACACACGCAGAGTTATACATATCAAGCTAAACAAGTTCCAAGAGCACGTTTTTATGCCATTGTGAACTCAAAAAGCAAATGTAGTGTCTATATATAAAAGCTATTATGTTCCAGTATCCCTATCGAGATCCATACATTGCAAGATATTTGTGAATATTTATATGGTATGGCTAGTAGACAAATCTAGGCATTGAAAAATCAGTTACCATGGAAACCAATTAGTTAGGCATGAAAGGTAAAATTCTTAAGATATTCAATACGATCCAGAGAACTAATAAAACGTTTAACAGATCCCCGTCAATTTTTAGTGAACTGCGTCTGGTAGGAACACGGACTCTCAACAAGCGGAGGACCAGCGTTCAAGAAACTGTTCAGCCCTAACTAACCTTCGTGTGTTGCTGCTCCGTAAAACCACTGAATTATATGAACGTGTTGTATACCTCGCCTGCACGTCTTTGGAACAATCCAATATCAATGATGTAGAGCACTATTCGATGCAAAATTTTCCGCACTCCGATTCTACTTACATTGATATACGAAAGTTTGAGCAGCAATGGAAATGTTAGACGGAAGCATCACATGGATCACTGCCGCCTATAACGCATGATCGACTATCTCCGGTAGAAAGTCCGGAAGGATCGAGGCACATATTTACTCAGTGTCAATCGGAGCTTAAAAAAAAAGGCGTCATTAGTGTTTGAAAGGAAATGCACAAATTCATTATTTGCTAAGATTACTCAATAAAGTAAAACCTGAGTTTTAAAATTAATTAATTAATTAAGTAATTAAACATAGGCTCACTGCTGAACAGCGTAGATAAAAGTGAAAACAAGGTCACGTGATCTGTTGTAAGAAAATTATGTCACCAATAAAATAACTGACTTTATTAGCGTGTTAGTTGATTGTCGGCCTGATTATAGCACCTTATCTGAGCCAAAGAGATTGGAATTCTTTCGTGTGACCTTTGTCATTGAGGTCTACATTGGAAAGTAGATGTCCCCTTCGATGTGTGGTGCTATTCTACATGTATATGTTTTATTGCTTTCCCTGCGTTATTGTTGGGGACGGGCGTATCACAGACCAACTTCTTTTCTAAGTTGTATATTACTTTAACAAGCTAGTTCATTTACGTCTGCTGTGTAGTTGTATTAGAATTATCGTGAATTCAGTTATATACATTTTGGGATTATAACAGCGATTCTTCTGTATTGTCGGTACATCAGTACAATAGAGACATCATTCGGAATACCATTGGAATTTATTTAGATGACTTGGAACTTTTGGAATTGAGAGAACTTTTGGTATTGTAGGAATTCAGTCACTATACTGTAAGTTATTTTTTATTCTTTCACTTTGTATGTTAGGGAAATAAATTCTAATTTCTACAAAACTTGTTGGTTATCACACTTTCTAGTTACGTATTTTAATACTCAAGAGTCTCATATATATATATATATATATATATATATATATATATATATATATATATATATATATATATATATATATATATATATATATATATATATTCTGATTCGTAAGTTATAACTGTCCTCTATCAGTGCAGCTAGGTTAATATTGTATCTGTTGGCTTATTATGGTAGTAAAAATCCTGCTATACCCTAGACACTTGTTAACTATATGTCATTAAATATAAACGATGGTTGTAATTGAAATGATGGTCACTTTCTCGTTTTACCAAGTGAACTTGATCAATATTTATCAATATTCATTATAATAAACACTTGATTGACTGTGATAGTCCCTCTGCTCCCATTCATATTTTTTTAATCAATATATCATATTTTCAGTGCGTGTATCTGATCACATATCTCTTGGAGCATTTGTGTTTGTGTGCATTCAGGCGATTGCTGTACAAGAATGTGTATGTGTATGTGTGTGTGTGTGTGTGTGATTTGGATTTTTAAAGTAGCTTTAACAATTTTTCAGTCATATCGCTATGATGTCGGCAGTGTGGCAGTTTATAGTGATGTATAGCACTGGGGCATCATGCTGCAGACATGTAGTATCATGTCCCACCCAATCACATTATCCTGACACCAGGCAGACCATTCCTAACAAACACTAACTTCTTGATGCTGAGTGTCAAGCGAGGCAGCTGCTAGTACCATTTTTATAAGTCTATGATATGACTCGGCCTGGGCTCGAATTCGCGACCTGCTGCATCCGAGGCGGACTCTCTAACCACTTAGGCCACCGGAGCGGTCTAGAAGAATATGGATAAAAACCGAATTATTTAGTAATAACGGTTTATCCGGACAAATTTCATTCTGCTGGATAGAACACAGTAATCCAACTCTATATCTTTTGTCGACACGTACGGTAATTCGAACTATTTCGAATACTGTAATTTAAACTATTCCTAATACGGTATTTTAAACTAATCTTTGTACAGTTATTTAACTATTCCGAATACGGTTATTTAACTATTCCTAATACGATAATTTAAACTATTCCCAATGTCCATCGCTTATAGAAAAGAGGAGTTTGTATTGAAAACAAAGAACAGGATGAAAAACCTTTGTCCCGAGGACGAATTTCTATAAACATGACAATGACCTTGTCTCTTTAATTGTTAGCAATGTCTGACCAGAAAATATATTCAAAGCCACTATACAGTTATATACATTATGCGGCCATAATTGATTTATTTTCTCACCTTAAAGCATTCATAGAAAATGAACTGTGAATTAATAGGTGAAGAGAAGGTCATGCAGAATGACGCTACCTGTGCAAGCTTGATTCACGCGTGAAAATATGCATACTTGATTGAAGCTTTGAAAATATGCACGCTTGATTCACGCTTTAAACTAGGCATGCTTGATTCGCGCTTGAAAATATCCACGCTTGAAAATATGCACGCTTGATTCACGCTTTAAAATATGCACGCTTGATTCACGCTTTAAACTATGCACGCTTGATTCACGCTTTAAACTATGCACGCTTGATTCACGCTTTAAAATATGCACGCTTTAAACTATGCACGCTTGATTCACGCTTTAAAATAAGCACGCTTGCTGCACGCTTTGAAAATAATGGGGTAGATTTATGCAAGTCTTCAACGTTTACAGTTGCCGCCATTTTTTATTTATTGTGAGTTATTGAGGAGACATAGTTGTTGTTCTGTTGTTATTATAGGGTTTAACGCCATTTTTCAGCACAATATAGGCTATACATGGCGGGCAGTATCAATGGTGGAGGAAGAACCAGGGAAAACCATGGAATAACCACCGACCCACGAGAAGCTACTGGCAAGCTTTCTCACGTACCCACATTGGCCGAACCTGAGACTCGACCCCACGCAGACAGAGGTGAAATGGCAGTGATACGTAACGGTGAGTGCTTTAGACCACTCGGCCACTCGGGGCCCAAGAAGACGCAGTACATTTCTATTTCACTAATTAGATATCCAGATACAAATATCTCAGTTCGTTAACTAAAATGTGGTCGTACGTAAGTATGAGACAGTTGGATCTGGACATGAAAGTAAAACTGGGTAATAGACAATACTAACTCGTGCTTAGACAAAACTGCGACAAAAGGATTTGCAAATATTCGACATTATCAATCATTTGTGTTTCTTTAAAACTCAATTAAGATAAACGTGAAGTTAAAAAGAAAATAGGACAATGATAAGGGTGATATGTCATTTCCTTTTTATCACTCAATTCGGATCATTCAGGTCACTTAAGTAATAAATGCATAACAAGACGTGGACTGTTACAAACTTATTTCCAATAATGGTTTAAAAGCAGTTCAGAATAGTGCAAAAGTTAATGAAATCTGAAGAAAATTAACCTGGTCTGAATTCTTTTCAGTACATTTAGAAGAAACTGTATGGAAATATGCGAAAAGTGTCAAGATTACCCAAAATTTAATAAGAAATAATAAATTTATTTAATTGTTTGCTTGTTCTACTGACATGTATATTTACTGACATCTATATTTAAACAAATCCATGTGCGATCCATGTGTCATACTAAACTGACATAAATAAAGCAAATAAAATACGTAACAAAATTGCCTGTTTCTATCATCATCGTCATCGTCATAGTTCTCTTCATCATCATCATCATCATCATCGTCATTATTATTATTATTATTATTATTATTATTATTATTATTATTATTAACACTGTCATCATCCTCCTCCAATAAATTAATAATTATGAGTTTTTATTTATGTAAGTGTTTCAGTGAAGTCTGCAATCTAACAAGACAAATTAAGTTTGATCGCTAATAGCTTACCCAGTGTATGATAGATGACATCAGTAATTGTTTGAAACGAGATGATTTATTGCCTAAACAAGAAATTTAATTGAGCCATGGAATGTTTCCAAAATCTCAAAAATGATTACGTTTTGTACTTTAATTTGACCTATTATTTGGGCCATATACATCCCAAAAGCAGACCGTGGGCTCCATACTACTTTATTCTTTTGATTTTTCTTTGATCCTCACGTAATCGGGGAAATCAATCCGCCTTGCATTTCCGAGTTTGTTTCTGGCTTGACACAAAAGTCCTAGATTGCTTCGATTAAAACCGGTCCCAGTAATCGTTGAACCTCGGACTTCGTTGGTTCGATGAGATATTCTCTGTGAATCAGCAACGTCTAAAATTATCTTATTTGTTTGTATTCTCTCTCTCTCTCTCTCTCTCTCTCTCTCTCTCTCTCTCTCTCTCTCCACATGCCCATATAACTGTCGGGGTAGGCTATTTTTGCATATACCCATGTGGACACACACAAAACGTATTTCTTATTAGTGATCTTTATTATGCGCTAAGCCAGATGCGTGTTTTTTTAATTGAACTATTGAATATTTAATAACACTTCTATTCATGAAGCATTATCTGACGTATTAATTTAAAAGAATTTGAATCTATAGTCATGTCCGATAAAGAAATTTTTAAAAGCGTTGTGTTTATACTGGAGTCTAACAAAATCAGAATTCTCCTCTCTCGTGAACGTTCATTTTCTACGTGTATACCTTTCTTGCCCATGATCTTTAAAACAAAGCAAAAAGAAACAACAACAACAACAACAAAAAAAAAAAAAAAAAAAAAAAAAAAAAAAGAAAAAGAACACCAAAATCACTTTCGTATCTAAAACATCGTATTTTGTGTAAGATCAGTCTTTATTTGGCTTGTGATGTGATTACAAATGCTATCGTGCCAAAACGATTTAGTAAAATGAGATTTGTTCTTTGGGTTTTTTTTTTGTTGTGTTGTTGTTATTTTGCATAATGCACCATATTCAAAGCAGGTTTTTTATTTCACTTTGTTCGATTACATCTCCATATCTTTCCAAATATAATGTATTGACGTGAACATGCGAACATTTAAAATGAAACTAAATTGGTAAGTCTCCCATTTTCCGATATTTTATTTTTACTTAGTTAAACATAACCTTACACAAAATTCGAGATTATTAAATGTTATGTCAAAACACTTATTGTAGAAGTATATATTTTTCAAATACACCCCACCCATCCCAAAGAAAAAAAAAAAACATTGGACAGTAAGCGAGGATTGTGACCAGTCAAATTAATGGCAGCGGAAAATATTTTAATAACATAAGGAGTTTTTTGCCAAAAGGATAATTAACTCTCTCTCTCTCTCTCTCTCTCTCTCTCTCTCTCTCTCTCTCTCTCTCTCTCTCTCTCTCCAGCAATAAATGTAGAATATACTTACAAATCAAACATGATTAGGAACAAACAAATCGTTATGTGCGATAAGAACTTTTGCGTTATATATCACTGCGTATTTGTCCAATTCTTTCCTTATGCTCTTCGTTATTTGTGTCGACTTAAATAGTAGACTTCACATTTTAAAACTGACGAAAATATGACTTGCTTACGATTTAGAGCCTGGTTTTAGTCTTCTTAAGGGTAACATCACTATTACACATTGGGTGCAAATGAACATCAATCATCTGCGTAACACAAAACATATATTACCGTATTAATCAGCGTATACGTCAAATCCAGCTGCAAACAACATAGACCCTGGTCAGTGAAAATGTTGTTTATTCTACTGATTAGGTAAGTCTTAAGGAACTACACAAACCAAAATCTGCTTGCCAATGATGTTATTGCAGAGGTGTGTCCATGAAGTCTGCAGTTGTATTTTGCTGATATAGATTATATACTTTGCAACAGTTATTGATCATTCTAATAGTACTATATGGAAAATAGTTTGGTTCGATTGAATTTTAAATGCCAATTTTTCGGTTTTCTTTGTCTCTAGAACTTAGTCTGTTGCAGTCCGTAATTGCGTACAATAAAAGTTTACCATATACCTTGACTGTTAAATAGTGAAAGGTGGGCATTTAACAGACAACCATTTCTTGCCTGGCAACTACGTGAGATTGCTTGCAATCACTTGAGGTAAACGAAGATACTTTTGCGGTGGTCCAGACGTTCATAACAGCAACTAACGGATTCGTTTCAGCAGAATTTGGGCCTTCACAATAAGGTCATATAACTCTGATACGCATTTACTTACTACATATATGCCATTTAAGCTTTAGTTAAAATTCCCTCATTTTAAAATAGTTTCATCGATTAAACCCTTATCAACTATATTATTATTGAGGTAGTTCTAACCTACATCAGTTTGTCATTAGGAAACCATGTACAGTGTATCCCTATTTAGTGACTGTTGTCTATATGTTGACGTTGCTCTTCTAATATCGTTTTTACGTGCCATATGACACGTGAAATTCGTTAAAGTTATGATTCTGAGAATTGTTTTGCCGGAAATCCATTTACATAGGAATTTTTTGTTATTAATATAGATTTTACATTTGAGCAAATAGCAGACAAGACTATTGCTTGACCTATTAGTGAATATGTCTGTATCCATTAGTAAATGGATTATGAATTAGAGATCTCAATATATATATATCACGGATGTACACATATCACATAAACTAATAAGATTTTAAGTAATGGGATTTTGAACTAAACCTTAACAAAATTAATTAAATCATATTCCAACCTTAGAAAAATTATTAAAATCATATTCCAAACTTATACAGAAATTAAGCCTGTGTTAATTTTTATAAAAAGGATTGAGCTATATTAAAAATTAGGTATGATAAAAAAAACTGTCCATCTTTCGACCATTCAAGTTTTCGGGAAATAAAAAAAATGATCAGATTTTGTTCTTTTTATAAAAATATAACCAAGAGGATTTTATTAATATGCAAGTGTTTATTTATGGGTCCTTATCATTAAAAAATTATTTCTACGTCCATGATTTAAGAAAAAACTTGATTAAAATCACAACCTAGTGTCATAAAAATGCAATTTTGTTTTACAAGGACCAATAATATAATAATCCAAATGATTCATTTTAAATGCATGGTTCGGAATTTTAAAAAAAGGTTTTTCTTTTTTCATAAGGCTTCCGTTCACACGTGTTTGCTGGGTACAGAATGTGTCTTAAGCGGATGGCTAATTGTGGAACAGATAATGGATTATCTGTAAAAAGAAGCAGTGTGGCTCACCCCATTTTGCGATACTTTATTATGTTTATCTATATTGTGTGTTTAATTTTTGTTCATGATTATAGATTGTTATAATTTACACGTGGAGTTATTCCGACATGGAGTTGTAGTAGAGTAGTGGAGATATACGTAAGGAGGAAGAAGAGAACAATTAATTCACTCCCATTCATTCCTATTTTATTATTGTTTTTATTTTATTCTCAGTCTGTAGAAGTGTGTAATGTTGTGTTTAGATTTAATTTGAGAGGAATCATTTATTAAAATTATTTATTGGGATTACATAGTGCCTATATTACTGTTTGAACCAAACATGATTATGGGATTATTGTGAATTCATTCTAAGGAGTTTTGGACAATACTGCTGTGATAAATCAAGACTGTTGGCACTTCAGCTCATTCAAGACCTGGAATTCATACTGAACACTATTCTTTTAGACCTGTGATAGAACATTTAGGAATGTTTTGGATTTAATTCACAATATTGTAAGTTCTTCTTAAATATTCAATTGGTAACTTAATTAAATTATTTGTTATGTTTTACATAACTTGTTGGTTATGCTTCTATCTGTTACTTAGTTTTAAGACCATAGAATCGTATATACTTACATTATAAATATCTAATGAACATGAAATTAAACGAAATTGCTTCAAGATGTTTAAAATACCAGGAAAACGTAAGACAGAAAACCTATGTTTCAGATAGTTTGCTTTGGTCCTTTACGGCACAGCAACACTAGTATGTTATTTAGTTCCGTGGCAATTAGAGCAAAGTCACGTTCGAAAGAGAACACCACAATAGCTCACCCAGGCTGATCCTATGATAGGATTTAAAGCCGCACCCTTTCGGTCTTGAGTTCGGCACGTTAACCACTGAGCCGCGGCTCCCTTTCAAAATAGAACATAAAAACATATCATCGGCCCATATATTTAAATATAATAAAAACATGGATGATTAAACCTGAACCATGGCGCTAAACTTTAAATTCCGACATGACACCATGTGGTGAAATGACTCTTCCACTCTTTTTTTAAATGAAGTTGTTGGTTTTTCTTCTTCACTGGTATGTGCCCTGCATCGAAAATGTACACAATCAACGTACTTCCCATCCTTACATGTGGCGCTATTTGTTGAAGGGTTTACCCAAAATTACTCAAAACAGGAAAAAGTGTGAACATTAGTAATATGGCTTCTGATTCGATTTATCAGTTTGGTTTCATTTAAAACTTAATTTTTATTTTAAAATCTAAATTATTTTATTTTACAAAAATTTTACCTATGTTCGTCGAATATTACTCTAAGGACTCTGTAAGCTTAAAGCGTTGTGTGAAATAACACAACTGAAATATCGGTTGCCTTCCGACAGACAAATTTTCCTTTTTGTATTTAAGTTTTCGAAGATTGGTTATCTGAGATCATGCTGTTTTTAAAGTGCAATCAATATAAGAAGTTCATTCGATATTTGCTGAAAGTAGTGTTCCAAGATGATGATGAAAATCCACACAGTTAAGATCAGTATATTTAAAAATAAAAAAAAAAATAAAAAAAATAAATAAAAAAAAAAAATGTTCAGGAATATTTCTTACTTTCTTGTTCGTAAGAAGCATAGCCACTGTTTTCTCTAAATTAATTTTAAGGTCAACCGCTTGGACCATTATACATTTTTATTATATTAGTACTATTGAGTAGTTATATTTCAACACGTTAAGGGCGTGAATACTGCATAGATGATCATCTGCAAAGAGACGTATGAGAGAATTCATAAAAATATTTACATAATTATACACCAGTGTTGATAATCGTTCCGCGTAAATAAGTATCGTGCATAAAGACTATTTGTTTTCTGTTAGTTTTGAACTATTAAGCCTCTGTGCAAGACCCAGTCAAAAGCTCTTGATAGATTGTCCCAGTGACTTAGGTACAATATGATATGGTTCAATAAGTTGAAAAACAATGTGAGACATGGAAGGAATTCTGATTGATACTTGTGAAAAGAAGAGTTTTTATGACAGTAATTATACACGGTTAAAATGCGTCTTTTCAAAATCGTTTGCGACATAGCTAAGTAGAGATACAGGTTTATAAATGGAAATTTCATATAAATCACCTTTTGAGGGATAGGAAGAATATGCAACAGGTTCCACTTACGTGGAAATTTGATTTCCTTCAACGATATATTAAAAAACACAGTGGTGCTCCTTTCGTTTCACTCACGCATTTAAGCATCGTGACGTATGCCATCAAGCACTGTGGCTTTATTGACCCGATTGGATTTAATGATGTCTGTAATTTCATTTTTAGACTGTAAGTTCATTCGATGTATCAAAGGTATCAATACATCACTTGGAATTTTGTGAGGCAAGGATTGCTATCATCAATAGTTTAAATCGAAGTGAATTGCTCATTTATTAAGTTAGCCATCTCTTTTTAATTATAAATGTAAACGAAATATTGTTGCCAGTAACTTTGAAGGGTGCGATATACTTTGAAAGAGTTGAGTCTTTCGAAGATGAATTTGTAATTTTCCAAAATGACTTGGGATCCTTTTCCTGAGAATCTGAAAGATGTGCGGTAACATTATTAATATCTAGGGTTAGAATTTTAAAGAAAAGAATTCCCCCAGGTTTCCTCACTAGTTATACTGGCTATTTAAAAAAGACCTTGTATATCTTAGGTATTGTTCAAAGAACCTTTAATTCCCTTTATTTTGGTGTATGATTGATGGGTGTAATATGGGTCATAGAGTATACAGCTTGGCCTTACTCCAGATGTGCACCTTTCAAAAAAGTGCTAGCTCCACTTGGTCATTTTCACTTCCTGAACTTCAGAGGTAAATTGTGAAAAAAAGAGCCGATAACTTTTTTTATATTTTATATATTTGGTAATTCATTCATTGCACTTTTAGAAGCTGGTATTGTCTAGTCTGGCAAAATTCATTTTCCCTATTTTAATAGCTGCTAAGGATAGTGTACTTTAGACAAATTCAGGCTGATTTTTGGAGCACAAGGGAGCAGTCATTTTAGTTTGCAGTGTGCTAAGATCATTTACAATTTCCAAAAGTACAATATCCTAAAAAATTTCAGCCACATTACATCAAATTAGCATAGAGGTATGTCAACATTCTCCTCACTGTGCATGTTTTAAATGCAAACAACTTCACCTTACATACGTCACTTTCTCAAAAGTACATAACAACTGGTGAGCGCCCCCTTACCTTATTCCTGATTGTTGGTATTTACCTTATTCCTGATTGTTGGGATTTACCTTATTCCTGATTGTTGGTATTTACCTTATTCTTGATTGTTGGTATTTACCTTATTCCTGATTTTTGGTATTTATCTTATTCATGATTTTGTGTATTTACCTTATTCATGATTTTTGGTATTTACTTTATTCCTGATTTGTTTACCTTTATTCCAATCGATTGGCCTACCCTGATTGAGGGCAAATTTGCGTTTTCTGTCCCTATTTCTTTCTCATTATTCATAATTGAGAATAAACCACTGTTTATCAATTAGACGAATTGTTACAGTTTTAGGGGGAATACACAAAGTTTAAAATTTTAATAAGTTGGTGGTGACTATATCAGTTGCAATATCAATTTAAAATTTAATGAAGTAAAGAAATTTCATTGTAATAGTTTTCTCCCTGGTTTGTTTCAATATCCCCACACGAAGTCAGAAAAAGGGAAATCAATAAAACGAATGGAATATTCGTGATGAGTGACAATAAAGCGACGGAATATAATTGCTTAAAAATATTTTGATACGAATTTATGACGTTCACTTTCGTGTCAAAAAAGAAGCAACTATTGTTGTTTTGCTCTGATGGAGAGATTCTGTACTGCATTATGTAGTTATCATTAATCATTTGGAATCTCTTGGTGGTATTGGGGGTTTTCGCCGTGGAATGAAATCAGAAATAAAAGTCTGAATGTAAAAAAAACTAGAGGCACAGACATTGTGTCAGGAGGAAGATAACAGAATAAAAAAGCAAAAGTGATAAATAAATCAATAGGAGATGACATGTTTGCAAGTTTTCGTGATTGAGATCATTTGCTAGTTAATTTGGCATTCGACTGAGAAGATGTATTGACTTTGAAGTTTAAACATTGACTTGATACAATGGGAAAATGGGATACTAAATAGTTTGGACATAAACTTGAAACAATGACAAATCCGTTTCCTAAACAGAATAATTTAAATATAGACTGAATCAATATATAGCCCATAAGTAAATAAAGGTAACAAACATAATAAACGACATTGTCGTGATCAGTTTGAACATTATCATATTTTCTCTATCCGTGTTGACGGCTAAAAGGTAATTCAATTCATTTGCTTTTCATTTTCACACTAGGTGTTTGTTATTGATAATAGAAAACAGACTCAATATTCGTTTTCTTAGCCGACTTTTATTGCATCATCATCATCTTTATTTCCTTCCGTAGAAGATTGCGTGATATAACAATAAATCATCTGAATACAGTCAATAAATAAGTACCAACATAAAGAAATGAATACAAAACAAACAAACATTAAAAGAAAATTAGAATACGAATTCTAACAGTATATCAATCATTAAAGAGTTATTCAGCTGCTTAAGTTGCAAGTTTCAGTATCTTATTTGCAGAAGATAGCTTCACTCTGCATGACAAAGTATGCTGCATACAGGGCGAATAACTTGGAGTTTTCTTTGTCGATTACACCTGCTGGTAACCTTTTACCCAGAAGATATTGAAGTTGCAGCTCATCTTCTGCATTAAATAACGTAGTATGTAGGCTCAGTGGAAATTTATCAGTAAGAAAATCCCAGAAAGAATTTCTGAAATTTGACATATAAGGACAAGCAACACAACAATGATGTATCAAGTTTGTATAAACATTCCCACATCTAATACACATATCAAGCTGTGTTTGAGGAACAGCAGCCCATAGTTTAGCTATTTATGTAAATACCTTAGTGTGCTGTCTGGTTTTAGCCGACTGCCACACTGAGGCAGGTCGCAAGGATTCGTGTATCGAAGAGAATCTATCAAGATCTGCATGAATAGACATACGAACTCTCCAGAGGCTATTTACAAGACCAGCAATTTTTGACCTTACAATTTCTTTCCAATTTTGTTTATCTGGAATTTCGGAATGCTGCAAATAATTAGTTAGATACTCAAGCAAGTTAAACTTCTTTAACGTATAATATAGATTTGAAATTAACCCGTAGCTTGACATGCATCCGCTCAAAATAAAGTGAAATAGCGCAACATTAAACACACGCTTATTATGTAAGTTATTAGGCATCAAACACAGTCTGTGTAAAAACATCAATTTTCTTCTATCAGTTTCGGATTGCGCTGATGTCCAGCCTAACATTCCCAGAGCAATGTCTGATCTTGTATGTGTTGGGAAGCCTTGTAAATGTTTGGCAAAATACCTCAGAGTTTTATTCAATGAAGAGAGGTCACTTTTTGAAATATTACACCATAATTCGCTTCCATAAAACATTGAAGGGAAAATTACCTTTTTGATTACATTTACAGCAACCAAAGGATTTAAACCATTCGGTTTAATGCCAATAGCAAACAGACCGTGAAAAGATTTTTTTTCCTTTCTTGCATGCATCCAGTATTGCGTCATGCGAAGTCAGCTTTGAGCTAATCCGGTGTCCCAGGTGTGTTGCGAATCAGTAACCGGCAAACATGACAGTCCAAGATACCACTTGATATTGACATAATTCTTGTATTGGGGACCGAAAATGACAATGTATGACTTCATGACACTAAGCTCGAATCGCCACTTATTACAGTAGGCGTATGCTATATCTAACAGCTTTTGTAGATTGCTTGGGTATATAGCCAAAAGTGAAATGTCATCAGCTAAGGTTGGATTTCCCACAGCTCAGGATCCAATCTTTCCTCCAAATCCACTATTGTCTAACTGTAGCAGCAAGTCATTTATAAATATTGTGTACATCAAGGTTGACAAAACACCCCATTGTCTCACTCCTTGGCCAATTGAGAACCAGTCTGAGAATTACCCATTGACAAGGACTTTGCTCTGTAAATTTATATACATGCTAAAAAATATCAAAAGGGATTTACCCGTAATTCCCAACTTGAATAATTTAAAAAGTAACCCTTTATGTCACACGGTATCAAATGCCTTTTTTGTATCAAGAAAAACAGCGAAAACCGTGAACGCATGTTTACATTATATTGTACTGATTGCAACAGCAAAAAACTCGCTGTTGTGCAGCCTAAACTTTTTTGGTAACCATGTTTTTGTGAACTGGGTATATTAGAATTAATATCTTTGAGCCAAGTCACCAAACGTTCATGAATAATTTTCTCAAAGGTTTTGTAGATAACAGGCAGTAAAGTAACAGGCCTGTAACTTTCGAAGGAGTTCTTTGATTTTATGTTACCTTTGTACAGTGGTATTACTAACCCTTTTTTGCAATCTACAGGTATGTAAGATTGATCAGTCATCTGAGTAAATAAAATTGTCATACATTCTATGAGGTAATCGCTGCCATAGATCAAATGTTCATTGCAAATTCGATCATGGCCCGATGCTTTTGATTTCTTTAGACTTTTAATGATTTCTCTTACTTCGTCTACACTGATACTGGTCTGTAAGGCCTTGATATGGCTTGCTCCGTCTTGTAGTGCCCGATTTAATTCTCTCTCTATAAATTCATTAAAGTTTCCGTCAAAACTATGGCTAAAATTTGGTGTATGAATGTCCTCATAATATCTGGCAAAGCCATTTGCAATGGAGGCATCATCCCGGACACAAACTCCATCAATTAATAGTTCCTGACAAAAATTTATATTGTTCCCTCTCTTAACATTGATCATTTTCCAAAAGTGCATTATACATCGCATTCATGTGCTTTTTCAATTTCTTCATAATACGTTCCCCATATATTTTTCAACAGCTAGTTTTTGAAGGTTTCTAAAGTCTCTCTTCTTATCTTTATATTCTCTATAAGAATTATATTGACTACCTCTCGGTCTTCTCTCGTTTATCGAGATATACCTAGCTTGTCTTTGAAGTTTATGTGCTTCTTTAAGTTCATTTGACCAGTATGGTTTGGCATGATAATTGAATTTGGACTTTGGAAGCGCGATGTCGCTTGACTGCTGTATTGCATTAACAATGTGCCCGTAAAATCTATCAACATTGTCCGAAATAGTATCTTTATCAAAAGTTTTCAGGCGATGGTCCAGCTCAGATTGATAATTTTTCAAGGTATCGGTGTCTAATTAATTCCAAGCTATGTTATTTCTCTTCATAGACTGTCTGAAGTCTCTCCTACGGGTTACTGTACAAAGGGAAGTAAGGATTGGGAGGTGGTCAGATATCACATGCTCTTCGTGATCTGGAACAATGTGCACACTCCGTAAGCTACCTATGCATTGATCCGACAGTACAAAAAGATCAATCATCGTTCTTGGTGGGGTGAATGTATAACAGGAACCAGTGCATAATATTAAATGTCCAGCACTCACTAGATTATTATATCGCAAGAACTCATGAAATACTTTATCTTTGTAATCTCTGAAAGTATATGGTTCAGCTACTGCATTGAAATCCCCAGTAAAATACACGTTACCCAGTTGTGAGTACTGATCAAACAGATTTTGAATCAACTCAATTTGCGCCTTGTAACAATCTATGCCATACAATAGGGTCGGCATATATACACAAAAAAATATATACATTTTGCATGTCTGGAAATTTAAATTCTATGCCAACAATTCTGTCACAATTAACGTCATCTATGAAGTTAGCATATCTGATGAGAGAGGTTTTGCAGAAAACTGCAACTCCGCCTTTACCACATTTTATTAACCTGCTATTAGAGGAAATATCCTCTGCCTTAGCAATGCATTTATAATCAGAACGAATAGAATCGCAAAATGGAAGTATGTGCTGTAATAGTTTATGTTCAGTTATGCAAGCTACGTCAACATTATATTTATCCAGCATTGCATTAAAGCTAAGAGCAGAGGACATAATTCCTCTAACATTCCAGCTCAGTATATTAAAATTCATATTAACTTGCAATATAGGCATATTAAAACTTATGCAGATTGAAAGCAGGACTAAAATGACAAAAATGACAAAACACATTAACTTACGACAGTACATGATGGCAGATTTACGAACAATTGACTATGTCTTCCTATATCATGGAATATCGCATCCTGCACCTTCTTGATGGCAATTATTAAACCTGTCTCGCCAGGATTGATTCCCATACCACCTCCTTACATAAACACCTTTTGGCCATGTTACATCATTTTCAACAGTGTTGCAGTCTGAGTTATATATACAGTCAGCTTGGCCGATAGACAATTACGTCTACTGTGGATAACCTTTTTGGATAACGGCTCTATATCGTATTCTTCCAAAGAATTTACGTAGGCCGTCAGCAGTAGATTTGACGCTAATAACACCCACATAAAAGCGCCTTGTTCTACGTCTAACCACACCTTCAAATACAACATTCTCATCATTGTTATCAACAACCTCATGTCCAACAATACCCTTTGAGCCAATTTCTAAGTTTGGTTACCAACCGATCTAGGACGTTCTACCTGACCCCCAATGACGATAGGTATCTTTCTAGGAGGGGTTTTCGAATCAATACCTTTCACATTACTGTTGCTAGCCATCGGATGCCTACCATACTCTATCCTGGTCTAAGTACCATGTTCAGATAGCCGTTCGGTGTGGACTAACGGTTTATTGTGATTGCGAATGAGTGTGCGCGCGGCATTTTTCACATTAGGATGAACATTGGCATTGGAAATCTGTGTGATATTTCCATGGAAGAGGGAGACATGTCTCCTATCAACAGTCTGTTAAATTATGTCCGAGCTTTTTGAAACCAGAGTTTGCGGAACATGGACCCCCCTCTTTTCCAAAGCTGGTTGGACCGTTACACCGGTTCGCGACTCCACTGCCGTTGTAACTGGGGAAGAGCCGTCAGCCTCAGTCGACACGGGAGACACACAGTTGGACACGGAAGTTCTGTTCTGAGATGCACTTGATGAGCAGCGGTGTGTATCACAACCAGTGGTGTTAGACTCAGCCGAAACGGGAAGTAAACAGTTAGACACAGAAATCTTGTTCTGAGCTGCAATCGATGGAGAGCGTTGATCACTTGCGCTACATGCTAGGTTACTTACACCTGGACTAAGCGTGTGAACGACATCCGCATAAGACATGGGTTTACTCAAAGCCTTCATCAGCTCGACCCTCAGTTGCTTGGTGATGGTGTGTAGTGTTTCATTTTATTTCATCAACAAGCTATGAGTAATGTTCAGTGACTTAATCTCATACGGAGCAGTTCAATTGTTTGAGATTGTGCCTGTACCTTATTGTTTAAATCAGCACGGAATGTATTAAGGTCATTCATTGTCACCAATGTGATTTGGGTTGCCATCAGAGATATAATCTCTTCTCTGAGCGAACCAACAGTTTGTTGTAGATGAACGCAATCACTCTTGATTTCAGCTAGCGAGAGTCTTGCAGCATTAGTCAGTTGTTCTGCTTGCCCTGAGCTGTGTTGATCGTCCTGTTCACATTGTTCAGTTTGTACACTGGGGTTTGATTTCTTCTTGCTAAAAATAGAATCGATCTCGCAAGGATCCCCATTTATAAACATAGCTAAGGAATGACAATCCCTTGCATATTTTATTAAACTACTTACACCATTTATGTTCTTTCTAACCACCAAATATACCGATGGAAAGCCAGGAAATCCTCGTGCTCTACCAAATAAGACTGACATATACCAGGTTACGATATCTTCGCTATCGTGTGCAACCTCTCGCAATTTCTCAATATACATGTCTCTGGGAAGGTTATCTAATTCCTGATCCAGTCGTCTAATATAGTCCTGATTGGGAACCTGAGATATGACATCTTGATGTGTTGGGCTGTTACAATGTTGGCATAAATCTTGGGCATCTCTGTCAAACCATGTATTGTCGACATTCTGCGTGTTCATGTACTCAGATTGTGAACATAGATTTGCACTGTTTGCATCGTCAAGATCCTCACTCACCAAATCTGTATTGTAACGAGGAAACCCCATGGACATCAATTTTTGTTTCGTTATTTAATATTTCGTTTCGTTAAAGTTTATGTTGTGATTTTAAATGTTTGGCGGGCTTTGTAGTGCCATCTAACGTCTTAGTTTTGGGTCACGTGATTCCGCCTGGGTATATATACGGGCCAACTGTGGCTGCTATGGTGGTGAGTTCGGAAGCAGTATAGAGTGAAGACGTCCCCTGCAGTGTCGCAGTATAACCACCTCGCCAGAGCAAGCACACTTGGTCGTATTTCGTTGGACAGGAGAGAGCCAGGCCAGGAATTGGAAAAGAATTGGGACAAGGCCTTTCGTCGACCAAAAGCCCGGCGCTACAAGGCTCGTCCAAGAAACGCAGAGGTCTTGCGGTAATACACGTTCTAGACTGAGGATAGCTCTTCTTTCGTCATTTCGCACTGTCGTCTCTCTGTCGATCTCAATCGGATAACGACGCGACCCTGCGACAAGTCTGTGACCAGTCTGCGACTGCGACAAGTCTGCAACCAAGTCGGTTACAAGAGGAAGACCAGTCGGCGACTCTGCGACACAGTCGGCGACCAGAGGAAGGCCAGTCGGCGTCTCTGCGACCAGTCGGCGACCCTGCGACACAGTCGGCGACTGCGATAAGTCTGCAACACATTCGGCGACTGCGACAAGTCTGCGACCAGAGGAAGACCAGTTGGCGATCCTGCAACCCAGTTGGCGACCAAGACTGCGACAAGTTTGCGACACGGTCGGCGACTGTGACCAGGTCTGTGACCAAGACTGCGACCAGTCGGCGACCGAGGCTGCGACAAGTCGGCGACCCTGCGACAAGTCGGTGACACAGTCGGCGACTGCGACCAAGTCGGCAACCAAGACTGCGACAAGTCGGCGACCAGAGAAAGACCAGTCGGCGACCCTGCGACAAGTCGGCGACCCAGTTGGTGACTCTGCGACCAAGTCGGCGACCAGAGGAAGACCAGTCGGCGATCCTGCGACAAGTCGGCGACCCAGTCGGCGACTGCGACCAAGTCGGCGACACCCAAGAAGCCAAGAATAAGACGGTATCCCGCTGAGGTAGAAATCTGTCACACTCTGGAGTGGCAGTCATCAGACAGATTCAGCGGGGTATCACTTCAAATACAACACCGATCATAAAGAGCCCGAGATAGCGAGACTCGGGGCAGTGTAGCCGAGGGAGTAGTTCCGCTACAGTATCATAAAATGCATTTAAACTACAGTTACCATGTACAATACGACCACCGTCATTGACTGGTTCCAATTCAGTATATTTATTCCTGGAGCTAGTCTCAAAGACTGAGTTATCCCTGATTTGCACACGAGCATTGTAATGTCCATCAGAACAATCCACAATCTTAAGGGCGTGAATAATGCATAGATGATCATCTGCAATGAGACGGATGAGAGAATTCATAAAAAACAATTACGTAATTATACACCAGTGTTGATAATCGTTCCGCGTAAATAAGTATCGTGCATAAAAACTATTTGTTTTCTGTTAGTTTTGAACTATTAAGCCTCTGTGCAAGACCCAGTCAAAAGCTCTTGATAGATTGTCCCAGTGACTTAGGTATAATATGATATGGTTCAATAAGTTGAAAAACAATGGCGAGACATGGAAGGAATTCTGATTGATACTTATGAAAAGAAGAGTTTTTATGACAGTAATTATACACGGTTAAAATGCGTCTTTTCAAAATCGTTTGCGACATAGCTAAATAGAGATACAGGTTTATAAATGGAAATTTCATATAAATCACCTTTTGAGGGATAGGAAGAATATGCGACAGGTTCCACGTACGTGGAAATTTGATTTCCTTCAACGATATATTAAATAACACAGTGGTGCTCCTTTCGTTTCACTCACGCATTTAAGCATCGTGACGTATGCCATCAGGCACTGTGGCTTTATTGACTGGATGTAAAAATACGAATGTTCCTAAAAAGGTAAGAAGTCCAATATGAAATAATAGATGATCCTAAATTACTTAACAACAGTTTACTCTGTGGTTAAGAACACCACTCCGGCTGTTTCAACGAGTCAAAAGTAGGCATCGAATATTTGTTGCCGTAATAATTTTTTAAAAAAAAATCATACCTTATGTTCACCTGAAAAGAAACGGCAAACTATTCGGACCACCCGGGCTATTTCTACGATTGGATTGACCGAGAAATTGCGAATAAGAAAATAGTTCGACGCATACGCAGCTTATCCATCAACCTTTGTTTCGTAAATAGCCGATGTTGTCTGAATGACAGATATCGGCATATATTCGAGATATGATCTGCAAGACTGATCTCGAGGTTGCGAATGACAGTGCGGTACGATAGAAAATGAGCAATTTCGTGTAACGTAAGGCAAGTTAAAAGGTACATGAAAAATTCTAGTATAAAACATGCAGTCTAGACTATTTCCTTAAAAATAAAATTCGATATAAATATTTTACACAAAATTACTCCCTCTAGCGGCATAGTGTGATAGCACTGTTAAAAGCATACATTACTACAATATAGACCCTAAAACCTCGCATTCACACAAAACCCAGGAATCGGATTCATCTTTGATTTTTAGTATGCACACAACACGCATAATTTTGTTTTTCTCTCTGATTACAGGCGAATTTTTAAAATCACACTGCAAATGCCAGTTCGGTGTAAGTAACTGTAAAGAGAAACTAGTTGGTTCTTGATTTAGGCAATCGGTTAGTTTCTTTCTTTGGCTTAATAGTGTCTTTTTTAAGCAAATTAGGCTGATCGCCTATAACATTAACAAATAATAAACATGTGTGAGCTAGAAAAAATATAGAGATAAATAGTAAGATTTATCAATATTATTCATCTGAGTTTGCATTACAAGATTCTTGAAATTCCTTTATTTGTTTATGTACCAATAATCAAAATGTTCATACTGAGTCTAGTGTACATTTACTTATATTTTTCAGGGTAGATAACATGTATCTTATAACGGGTAAACTAAATGTAAGTTCATCTCCTGCACGTTGATTGTGCCAAATTTTCTCCTCAACTATTACAAATGAAAAGGCGTGGATTTATATTTTACAATTTTGGATGAATATAACCATGGTAGTTGTATCATAAAACAGATTCTAAGGAGTCTGCCGTAGGCCATTTTCAGTGCTTTTAACTGACATTTTATTAAATTTATAATGCAGGTCGCTTCATGACTGTTTCTCTTTAATGTAGCTATATCCAAACTCTATGCAGTAGATTTTGAATGTTTCAGAATATGTTTACATTAGTTTATATGTACACTTTCAATGTCAGACGCATTAAGAATGACCCAAATTTCGGTTTCATTTGAAGAGGCAAATAAGCAGCCACTTTAAGTTTGTGGATAAAAAACAAAACATGTTTCGTACACATATCCACAGGGTTTTCAAGAAGTATAACTAGATCATTGGCATATGGCAAAGCAAACAGTTTTAACATGTCATTAATATCTGCTCGATAATTATTATTTGACAACGTACTATGAAAGTTATATAAAACTAAGGTACAAGGTAACAGTGACAGAATGCAGCCTTCACCAAAAGGACAATAGACTGAATCACTCAGTCTTTCCGTGATCCGAGACGCTAAAAACTCATGCATTTCCAACCCGGATTTCGATTCTTGGTTGAATTTTCAACTTATTCACAACACGAGTAAGTTTGTTTCTATCTCTGATTACATACAAATATTTCAAATCATATTACAGCTGCCAATCCATGTAAGCACCTGTGTAAACAGACTACTGAGTTTCCGTAATTCTCCTGCTTCGGGAGTAAATTTTTTTCCAGATAATAAACTATAACCCATAACAACACAAACAAATGAAGCTAACATTTTTGAAATTATAACGCGATCACAAGAGGACACACAAATATGTGAGAAGCTTTCGCCGAAAGTTAGCATTTATTTGTTGAGAACTCGAACATGATTAGATATCTTATTAATTACAGATACTAAGAACACTTTATTTCAAGCGTTTGGACGAGAGATCTTAACATGTTCAGGACAACACTGAGCTCTTTCTTTTACAAAGGATTTTGATGACTTTGTTTAAAAACAGCGAAATAAACCAATAAAAAACCAAACAAAAAACAAATGCATTTAAATTAGTTTTGTGGGTATTTTTTTTAAAGTGGGAATTAAGTGCCTTTCCCATGGAGACGGTGGAAGCCGACACAGGTTGGCCTGGACAGGTATCGAAGCAGCGACCCTTGGATTTCGAGTCCGACACTCTGTCAACTGAGTTCCCGGGGCTCCTCTAGCAAGCATCAATGCGCTAACTCTTTTATGCTGGAATTATGCGATGCACTGAATAGATTAGAACACTAGCTACTAATTCTGCATCAATTTATCCTCATATGTCTTCCTTTCAGAATGCTTGTGATTTGAAGAAAACCACTGGATATATAAGCCCTAAACTGACAAGATTTCAGTCCGGTAATTGGTTTGCAATGATTCTACATAGATCTTAATATGACCTTAATATACGCTAAAGAAATAACTCTGTCACAGAGAGATTGGTCTTTAGGATACAACGTGCTGAATAGCACAACCTAAAAGACATAATTCCTCCATTAAAGTTTCCCTATCTTCCACAAAATATTTAAAAAAATGCATTTCTAAATTTTACTTCTCTTGTACGTCTCTCAATTCACGTCCTAGACTTGCCGTCTGGCTACGGTTTGCAAGTATGTTTTAATTGTTACTTTTCTTTCAAATGTTATAAGTTTTATGCCTAGACATTTAGTAGACTTTATTTATCGAAAACATTTCTTAATTTAGATTGACGGTTAATCTTTTTCAGTGACTATATATGTACAATATCAAAACGACTCGTTATATTCTTATTTTTCTAAAAATAGATAATTGTAACTATATCAGTCCCCATAGTTACAAAAAGTCTTGATTACATAATTTGAAATCAGACCTAAATTTAAAGAATTTCGATTCCAGAATACTTTACTATAAACAGAGGATGAATTATCAAAATTCCCTGACCTGTTTATTATTGACTGTAAATGTAATATTGACTAAAACTTAATATTAACTGCAAAACATTATATCTAAGTTTAAAGATTGTCCGACAATACGTTCGAATGGTATCTTGAGTCAAAGTTTAATTATTATACCCCCCCCCAAAAAAAAAAAAATATGATTTTGGTGCCCTCATTAACGGTTGCACGTTAGAAAAGAGAAATTTAAGGAAAATAATGTCATCTTAAAAGATGGACAGTTGTTGTTGTTGTAGGGTTTTACTGGAATCAATATCGATACTACGATGCATGCAGAGAGAGAGAGAGAGAGAGAGAGAGAGAGAGAGAGAGAGAGAGAGAGAGAGAGAGTTATGTATGTTGTTTGTTAGGGTTTTTTTTCTCCATGACGATATGTTGTGTTTAAATGTATTTAGTACTTGATCTTGTCCAAAATCAAGTTCATGTTGTACCTGGTCAGTAACATTGATTTTGTATACCAAAGAATACATTGCTAATATTTTGCTATGAATATGGATTAAATATTCAGATCATTATTAATGTAAACATGTTTATCTTGTTATGTATATTTAATTTACATTGTTTGTTAGTTAGTTGTCTGTTATTTTTATTTCATTGTATGCTATTGATAATGTGATATTGTCTGCTGGAATTGACATTGTCCAAAATTAGTTCATTTTCTACCTAGTCTGAATTATTGATTTTGGTTTTGTAGTAAACATGTTTATCTCAATCTCAGTCTTCAACTTTGCAAATTCCAATCTGTCGCCGGGTCTAAATGTTCTTTACTACACATTTTATATTTATAATTATAGTACCAGACTTCTAATTATAACTACGATCTTATTTTGTAAACATTATGAACCTTCCAGAATGTTATGTTATTTTCTATTAGCTAATTTTTTTTTCTTCAGAAAATATTAACTGTGACCTGAGGTAATTGGAAAAATTATTCATTCATCCGCTAAGATCTTGAGGCAGAATCAGTTGTATTATGTTGTGTCCAATACTTAACTTGAGCTGGAATTTATTTATTCAATTTATTGAATTCACGTGATTCTTCTTTGGAAATACAGAGTGCTCTTCAAAAAAAAAAAACATTGTTGGAAATAGAGACTTGCATTTATGTTGAAATTTCAAATAAGAATATATTCTTGGATTGTATTATTGTGATCCAACAAACAACTGTTGGTACATCAACACGACACGGGTCACCACAGGCACATCACCACCTTCAGCGTTAGATTTAATTTGGATTTCCAATAAAGTTTATTCAGAACTTTAATTATTAGGACTTGTATCTGTACTGCTAGGATTATTTGGGATTTAATTCTCAATACCGTAAGTTCCTTTTTTTACATTTTCTATTCTAAGGAAATAAATTATTAGTTGAATTTTACAAAGCTTGTTGCTTTTCACTCTTTTCTATTACTTATTTGAAGACCATAGAGTCTTAATAATCTTAATCTGTATTCATTTGTATTCTCCCATGGAAATACCAAGTATACCTGGTGTTTCACATGTTCTTTATTATAATTTTAGTAACAGATTTTATATTGATGACAACTTAGATTGTCATAGAAATTAATGTTTGACCCTCATCCTGGTTCTGCTATTGTATTTAATTTTTAAAAAAATATTTATTATAGAATATTGTTTAGTTGATAAATTACTTATTCTTACTATAGCATCTGCAGAATCTTTTATATTGTTGTGTTTAGTTTTTAACTTGGATTTATTTAATTATTTAAAATATTCATTGGAATTACAAAATGCTCTCTTGAACAAAAACATTAATTTGGAATTACAGTGAATTCAGAAAATGGCATATTGGATTATATTATTGTGATTAATCAGAAGACTGTTGGTACATTTCCACGTTCCAGGTTCACTACAGTCACATCAACACATTCGGGGTTGAATTTTTTTTTAACACCACTGGAATTTAATTAGAATTATATTCATTAGGACTGGTGATAGAACTTTTTGAACTATTTGGGATTTAATTCACAATACCGTAAGTTCTTTTAAAATGTTCATTTTGTATTCTAGAGAAATAAATTATTTGTTGAATTTTACCAAAG
>JAECUM010017104.1:0-37348 GCA_016617855.1 Megalonaias nervosa | reverse complement strand
TATAACACTGCCTATTCGATGTCAATATTTTCGTCCATCTTATTTATTCAAATGAAAACATTCCTTTTATGCCGAGTATGTTAAAGCCTCCTTTCCATTTTATTTCATCAATTTTCATCAATGCTCCTTTATTAATATCTTGCATTACCTCCCACATATGATTCATTAGTAATTTGTTCTATTTCGTTAATAATACCTAGTGATAGGTTTGTAGTATTCAATAATGCCACAACTGAATTCATACGTATGTTCATATTAGTTATTTTATCATTTATTTTCATTAGGCTGTGGATAGATATCCAAATATATTAATTTTCATTCAGATAGTATATATTTTTATTTTTTGTTTGATTTTTATTATTTTCATTTTATTTTTTTTCGGAGGAGGTGGCATTTTATGTCCTCGTTTTAAAGCAATGCCTAAAGTTCTACTGTCTCTTTCAGATATTCCGAATGAAGGTCCGAATGATTCCCGCTCGAGTTTCCCATTAAAGGAATTTTTGTTTCGACCTGGTTTATTCGCAAACGGTGCTTTCCTAAGTTTGTGTACTCTTTTGGTATGCGTGCAAATGAATATTTATCTGAAATAAACTGCTGCAATTATCAGCATGTTGAAAACGTTTTATTTCTTCTAAGATGTTTTTGTGCATTTATTTCGTGGATACTTTTCTTGTTGCATATTTGAACACATAATGCTTTTATTTCTAACACAAATAGCAACATTGATAGTGCGGAACACTGTCTTACCGATTTTTTCATACTGAGAGAGAGAGAGAGAGAGAGAGAGAGAGAGAGAGAGAGAGAGAGAGAGAGAGAGGGAGGGAGAGAGAGAAACAACAATAACAATAATGATAATAAAGCACTATATACATTAGAGTATGTGTGCCTAGTAACCAAGAAATTTACCTGATATTATCGACAGCCTATTGCAACTATTTATTACTTATTCAAGGTTTTCATCGGGTCCAAATTCTGTTTCTCTCTCAATCCAGATATCTGCGTATTTTGTCCCTTATGCATGAGTGAAGAGGGAAACGGAAAGCAGAAGGACTGCGATGAAATTGTGTACCATATTATATTCACTGAGAAAACTGGGATAATTAATAAGCTTTATCTTTATTTTGATACGCCACTATTGATTAATGATTAATGAGTGGAAATTCATCATTGATCTAGAATCAATAACACACATTTGCAAGAATGCTAATATATGCATATTATTGCGCCATGGGCGGATCACAATTTGATATACCAATGGTATTGGTATATCAATTTGCTTTATACCAGCACCTTTAAATTAAAGCTATGTTATTTGTACTATACATATATATATATAAAGAGTTTCCTGTCTATACGGTTCTAGCTGTAACGTCTGCACAAGGCTTTCTGATCCAAACAAGGCTTGTCAGTTTATCAGTTACAAGTTGATTAACTACAACCTCACCCCCCAGCTAGGTCACTGCCTATTAATAACTGAATACCGTCGATGGGTCAGAACGACACTGTTCCGACTGTTGTGGGTTCTAAGTGTGATGACAAATTTACACAATAGTGAGGAACATTAACAAAGTCGCACTTTGTTATAACAGAGTCCAATGCTCTCTTGGCCATTTAAAATTTTCTGCAGTGTTTGTTTCTTCAAAATGATAAAAATGTTTTTCTAGCTCCTTTTCTTTAAAAGGAGGTAAAATACTTATATTATTAGTAATATCTAAACCTGACTTAGTGTGTAAAGTGGGGGAGTTCTTTCCGCTTGCCAGCTCTAATATTCGACTAATTGAAATTCACTTTCTTTCTATTCTCTCTGCATTCATCTTTCTTTCTTTTTACATTGATTGTTTTTAGCCTGTCTTCTCGTTCTCTCTCAGTTTCCTCTTTCCGCAATCGCAATTGTATTTGTCTCTTCTCTTTCTCCTTCTACAGCAGCAATTGCATTTGTCTCTCCTCTTTCTGAAGATCTAGGTTTCTTAATTCCATTTCATTCTTGTATTCTAATTTCAATTTCATAAGTTGCAGGTTAGAACTAGATGGAGACTAATTAATAAAACCTAGAGTACTCTTATTCAAAATCTTCTTTTCTGCCAAATACTGGACCCAAATAATTTTTTAGCTCTTGCTTCGTTAAAGAAGCCCTTGCCTCAGAACCATCACATTCTCTGGCAAACTCTTGCAAATCATTTTTTTCATGGACTTAAAGTAAAGTTCTTCCCTTTAGATGACATTGCAAACGTTTGTTGGTTTCACTAACAAATTATGTGAAATAATATCTGAGACTTAGAAAATTATAAAACAAAGTGAATTTAAGTTTCAAAAGCAAAGTTTTCTGGAATATATTAGAGAAATTCGTATCCCACGGACGAGCTTCCGATTTTCTGTTACGACTCTATAGTATTAAACAAAGTAACTGAAGAGTGCAAAAACTAAATAGTTTTGTAAAATTCAACAAATTAATTTCAATCAAATACAAAGTGAAATCTTAAAACATAACTTACGGTATTGATTTATATCCCAAATAATCCTAGAATGTTTAACATAAGTCCTAATGATTAAAGTTCTGATTAAGATTTAGTCGTATTCCATAATAACGGAAGTAATGATGTGCCTGTGACGGTCTCATAAATAAAGACGTGTCAACAGTCCTTTTTTTAATCACAATAATAATATCCAAGAATATATCCTTGTATGAATTTTACCATAAATTCATTCTCTCTTTCAAAGAATATTATTTTAGATGCGCATTTTAAATTTCAAGTGAAAACAAATTTGAATAAATAAATTCCAGCCCAAAGGAAATACTTGGCACAACATTAAGACTGATTTCTGCTTCAAATGTTATGGCAGGAATACATAATTTTCCCAGTAAACAGGGGTTTATAATCCTCTACCATACCTTTGCCCCGTTACTATTTTTAAAGAGCTATTACCTAATATAAAATTTCGTTCCAGAAGGTTCCAAATGTTTACAAAATAAAATTTTTGTTCTAATTAGAAGGTATGTTACTAAAAATACAGCAAACATGGTAAACAAAATATCCTTGATTCAGACCAAGATAATCCTTATATGTAACAAATAACAAAAAGTTAGACAATGTTGTTTACAAATCTGTCTTTTACCTTGGAACTTTACAGGCTACAAAAATGCAATTTTACATAACCCACATTTTGTCATGAAATTAAAAAAAAAAATAAAATAACTAGCAAACAATGCAAATAAAATATACATAATAACTGTTACCCGGTTTTGTTGATGTCATGTTCTTCTTTATACGTATTCATAAAAAAGGAAATCGTATCAGTGACAGCCATATGTGATAAAGAAGCGTAGCGGATGATCGCACTTGGCTTGCAACACTGTTGAACGTATGACCGTCATAGGAAATTATATCATTTACAATGGAAATAACTGTGTATCATAGATTAGAACACAAATGAAACCGTTGATTTTGGAACAACAAGTTCATCATGGAAAAATAATCTAAATTTGATATCTGGTAATATATTATTGGAACGTATCTGTTTGTAAAATTAAAATGGATTTTATATCTATCTATCTATCTATCTATATATATATATATAATTCAGGGTTACCCTTAACTATCTTTCATTGCAACATTGAAATTGTTTTTAAGTCTCTCAATGCCATGAAATCATCAATTTATAAATCTTATTTACCGTCAGGAAAGAGTAATACCTTGCTAATACTGAATGCATTGTAATCATTTAACAAACCGATAGCTTTATATCAATTGATAATGAAGGTCTTGCCGGTCTATGTAACACGTGATGAATTTTACTATATTCATAAATTATCTTACGCAAAACATTAACCCATTTTCTGGTTTCATTTAGGGTGAAAAACCTCCACATTCTAGTTTTAGAGTATTATAAAATGTTGTTATTCAGTGTTCTAATCCTACGGTATCTTAAACTGTTCCTCTATAGCGTTCTGTTTATCTGAGTCAGTTGGAAAGAAAGTAATATTTTCCTTTCGTAACTAGACCTATTTAGGTTTCTTACGAAACTATTTCGCTCATCAAACTGTATCTGTTCAGATAGTCAATGTTTGCAGATTTTTTAACGCATATTACGGTGTATATGTCATCCCCCATTTATGTTGTTGTCCTTTGTACTCTCTTAGCCCAATTCGATATTTAAAGATATTTATCTCTGCCAAAATGTAACTAAAGAGTTTGAATATTGTTGTTCATTCTTTGGAAACAAGTAGAGTGATTTATTACTTTCGGAACAAGAGTTGTTCCTTAGCGGTACTAAAAGAAGAATTACGTCTTGAAATCCGAGAAACAGAGTAAAGTTAACACAGCTGTAAAGAATTACGTCTTGAAATGCAAGAAACAGAGTAACGTTATTACAGCTGTAAAGAAATACGTCTTGAAATCCGAGAAACAGAGTAAAGTTAATACAGCTGTAAAGAATTACGTCTTGAAATGCGAGAAACAGAGTAAAGTTAATACAGCTGTAAAAAATATTAATACTGTCACAAATACAAGAATCTATGTGATAATGACGATGACATTGACGGCAGTGGCAATGACATATTAGAGACAACGAAACAACATAATAGTTAAATTTTTATTGTTGCATATAGTTTACATGCACATATCATGTTTAACAATAATTTTATAACGTGTTACAAACATTTTAACGATTCGGGCATGATCTATGTATGGTATTACCAAATCGTACGATGAAAACTTTGTAATGTTGCATATGGAAGAAATATCCAAACTTTGCCAGCATTAATGTTCATTACAAGAATTAATTAGCATGGATATTGAGTCAAAGTGTTGAGACAGACTAGTATTTTGAAAACAATTCCAAAATTAAACAAGTAAACATATGAAATTATTATTCAATATTCAAGAGACTCTATCGTAGACTACATGTAGAAGGATGAAGATGTTTTGCTTTTAAAACTATTAATCAAAGGCATGTACGTGATTTAATTCAAACTACGTAGGGGACTAATTACAAGGTTCAGTGCACTCCTATCTTAATATATATTAGTCAAGTAATTTCTAGATGTTATTAAAGAGGACCTAATGTGTTTAAAATGTGATAATTATTTAAGAGCAGTTCTACAGAATATTGCTAAGCAACCTATGCAGTCTTTAAACTATTTTCATAGATAAATTTTGGTTCTGTCCTATTCAGTCTTATAGAAATTATCGTAGAGAAATTGTAGTTCAATGTGAAGAAAACGAAATTGTAATGCAACCTATGCGGTCCTATACAAATTGTCAAATCGACATTTTAGTTGTTTATAAGCTATATGACCTAATAAACTCGTCTGACATTTACAAGTGCAGCGATATGTCCCCCAATAAATATATTTAAAGAACCTTTACTTCTTATACAAATATATATCAAGTCTTTACAGATGTAATTTATCTTACTTTTTGTTTGATTCCAATGCTAATTATTGTTTACTTTGCATTTTTGTTATACATGCACTAATCTCAGAGGAATCAAATTAGTAATTGCAATAGGAGTTACAGACTAGTTTTTTGAAAACAATTCCAAAATCAAACAAGAAAAAATAGAATATTATGATTGAATATTCAAAAGACACTATCGTACACTACATGCAGAAGTATCAAGATATTTTGTTTCTAAAACTACCTATGAAAGATAAATGTAAGTGATTTTATTTAAACTATGTAGGGGACTAATTACATGGTTCACTGCCAACTTTTCTCAATATATATTAATCAAGTAATTTCTAAATGTTAATAAAGAGGACCTAATGAGTGTAAAATGTGATAATTATTTAAGATCAGTTCTACGGAATATTACTAAGCAACCTATGCAGTGTTTTACAAGTGTTCGTATATAAATTTTGGTTCTGTCCTATTTAGTCTTATACAAATTATCGTAGAGAAATTGTAAGTCAAAGTGAAGGGAACGAAGTTGTAAAACAACCTCATGCGGTACTATACAAATTGTCAAATCGTCATTGTAGTTGTTTATAAACTGTATGACCTAATAAACTCGTCTGACATTTACAAGTGCAGCGATATGTCCCCCAATAAATATATTTAAAGAACCTTTACTTCTTATACAAATATATATCATGTCTTTACATATGTAATTTATCTTAATTTTTGTTTGATCCCAATGCTAATTAATGTTTACTTTGCATTTTTGTTATACATACACTAATCTCAGAGAAATAAAATTAGTAATTGCAATAGGAGTTACAGTTATACCACATAATGACAACAACTCTGCTGCATATCTTTTACAGAATATATATCTTCATGTTCGTGCCTAACACACTTTTTGTGTGTATACATGTACACATATTGTGTATATGCAGTTATATAAGTGTACTAGTAGGATTAATTGAATCTTTCTGCGCTATAGAAATGCAATTATTTCGACAGATTTACTTTCGTTATTAATAATGAGGTTGAAATACACCCACAAAAGCAATGTATTTTTCTTTGCACTGAGTTCTATTTATAAATTTATGGAAATAAATTGAACAGAAATTAATATCTGACACTTGTCTTTTGAACGAGAGTTGAATACAAGAAGCAATGCAGCTCTTACTGGGCTTTCATGAATCCTTGCTTATTGGTGTGACGATTCTATATCTTAAGTAACATCGCCTCATCAGATTCTGAAAATGGAATGTTAACATGTTAAAATGTTCTGGAAGTACATTCATACAAGTTGCACAGACTAACTGTTCCGATGATGTGCTTTATGAGAAATGTGTTTGTGCAGTTCAGTTTAGGGGTTAGAGCGACCCCTTCTGACGCTGAAGGTCGTGGGCAAAAACCCCGGCCGAGTCATACCAAAGACTTATAAAAATGGCTCTAACAACTGCCTCACTTGGCGCTCAAATTAAGAGGTTAGTGTTATAACTGGTCGGCCTGGTGTAAAAACAATGTGACTGGGTGAGACATTATGCTACATGTCTCCGACATGATGTCTTCTTGCTTCTTGCATGGTGCAAGACATCACTATAAACTGCCACACTACAGACATCGTTACGATACAACTGAAAAAATTTTAAAGCTACGTTAAAAATCCAAATCACACACACACACACACACGCGCATTACAGTTATTTGCTCTGTTATACAAAGATGTTGTTTCATTAAAATTTTGAAGGCAAATGAAAATATAATCGAAAACATTGCGTTCTTGCATATTTTTTGCACACCAAAATATTAATTTTAAAAACATGCCATACTTGAATGCTGTATTAATGTGAGCAATCATCCGTTTCAGAATAATAAACTTTGACAGTTTGGGCTACATTTTCACTAAATCAAAAATGTCCCTTTATTATCATGATGTTCAATGACATGCAATCTAATATTTGCAGATCTGTAAGTAGTGAAGGGGAGCGATGTACGGACAATGTGATTAACATTACAGAACCCCGTGAGAGAATATACGGACAAGATTTATTCGGACAAAATCATAACAATGGGGGGATATATGGACAAGATTTATATGGACAAAATGAAAACCCTGGGCCTGTATAAAGACAATAGGAATGGAACAGGTGGGATGACGTCACGGTACTGGACACTTGCAACAATGTTGCAAGTGGCTGACCTAAATGCGCGCGGCTACTCTGGGTAGGGACAAACACAATAGAGACAGAGACATATACAACACAACCATAGATTGATGAACATCAATCTATCACACCTAAATTATACAATCGACTAAAAAAAATTTAGGTAAGAGAATAATTTTTTTTTGGGGGGGGGAGTTAAACATAAAATATACAATCAACTACAATATTCAGGCAAGAGAGAATAAATCTTTTCGAGGTATATGAAGTGGTCCTGAATAGGGCCGTTGGTTTTTTATGTTAACACCAGTTCGTTAACATAGAGGACATCTTACTGATCTTCTTCTCTTTCTTAAACATCGTCTAACCTCTGGTCCATAGATGAGGACTCGCTTCAGTAAACCCTGTCTTTCAACACAGCATCTTCTTTTCCAAACAGTCGTATCGGTGATCCGGATGATGGTCCATGATGATTTAACATACATGGTTAAGTCCATACGGAAATACAACGACGATACGAAAGTAGAGGATTCAACGTTTGTCCACATCTTGTGACGAGAACAGGTGAATGGAATCAAGTGAACCGCGTTATTTATAGCGGAAGATCGGATCGAAACGGATTGAGATTGTTCACCAATCCCAAAAGCGTTACAAAATTCAGTCAGTTCACGGAGTCTGTCTTCCAATCCGAAGAGAGCTACATGTGACGTCACATTCCCTATATAGGTGCGCTAGCGTCTGTACGCAGTGAATCGGTGCGACATTGTTTTTTTAAACATGACGGAAATTAAGAAGACAGTGAATTGGGGTGCACCGGCCGTGGAGACGAGAAGCGATGGCATAGCAGTGGCTGCCAAAGTCAACACAGGTCTACTTCCAGAAGAGGTTGATTTCAATTCTGATTTAGTGGAATTTCTCTCTTCTTCACAAGAATTTGTTCCGGTACCAGCACCTTCGCCACCTTCTCCTTCTTTACTACACGTCGTGGATTTTAAAAAGAGACAGAAAGAAGAATTGGAGAAATTTTTACGACAACAGAAAGCGGCAGAACAAGCTTTTCTCCTTGAACAGCAACAGAGAGAAGAAAAAGAGGCAAGAAGGAAACGACAGGAAGAAGAAGCAGAAAAGAAACATGGTCTAGGAGAGAAGGAGAACATCGAAAGTCAAACGGTAATGATACTCCTGGACATTTAGGCAGAGTTAAGGAGTCTGAAACAAATATACCAGACTTCTTTATTACGACCCAAGAGAAAAAGACCTTCCCGAGCCAAACAGTCCAACCCTGTTAGTACGGTTGAAATACCACCCTAGTTATTTCTACTAAATCATTGACAGGAGCAGGTCCAGAAGTTGGCCTTGGTCGTGGTAAAGGCTTAAGGCAGTTAAAGCTGATTGATTCTCATTCCTGAGTTTGTTTCTTGAAGAAAAAAAAACACCAATCGGTCCTTTTCAGGGCCACCCATTTCTTTCGTAAAGAGATTGTATTCATTTTGCCAAAATCAATTAAAACTCAAAATCCCCTTTTTTAACCCTATCATGTACATGTGTGAGTGCATGAGTGTAGGCCTTTATTCTAAAACGTCAAAACGAAGAGACACTTACGTTTTTCTGTCTGGTCGATTCTGGTACAAATTTTACAATCCAATTCACAACACAACGCAATACTTTAAAAAAAAGTTCATAGACTTCTTCTGTATCTTTTTTCTTAACTCTGTCTTTTGATTTTCTTCACTTTCACAGGTTTTTCCTCCTCTTCTTCCTGACTTTTTCTCGTCTTCTCTTCTCTTTCTGAACATGTCGGGGTTCTTCCTTTGCCGAGGGCACCTCTTCTTCTTCCTTCTCCTGCTCTTGTTGTTTCTTAGGGCAGTCTGAAAACCAATGTCCTTTCTCTTGACAATGATAACAGGTATCTTGACTTTTGTCTCTTTTGACACTGGTCATGCTTTTGTGACGGTCTGGACATTCTGTAGCCCAATGTCCTTTCTTCTGACAGATATAGCAAGTATCTTGACTTTCATCTCGAAAGGTGGGGGAGTAGTACATCGGCTTATCTGAAGAAAACTTTCGAATGACATCTCGCAAAGATCTGATCATAAGTTCGATCTGTGTGGGTTCTTCCATTGTGATGGTCGGCTTGAGAGTGAAATGAATACTGAGAGGGAAAGCACAAGCCCTTTGTATATATACACTGGTATGACATGAATATAAAAGTGTCGATGGCGTTTCAAATATAGTCATTTGACTTTTTGCAGTCACGATGAAACGATCGCATCATTTCGTAACGAAAGTAAGAGGCAGAAACGTGATTTATCGCCTCGCACAGTAGTTGAAGTCTTGGCTCATATTCATGCCAGCCATTTTGAAGATGAGATGAGTGAGCCGGAATCCAGACCCAGAGAGTTTACAACCAACAAAAGTCAGCGATCACCACCAGTAAACCCTGAAAAGCACTTTCACATTCGAGAGACCGACAAACGCTCCTCTAGAAAATTTAGAACCACGGCCTACACGTACACGGTGAAGTTTAAAGATATCAAGTCCGACGTACCTTTGGAGAAAGCAGAAGGGTTCATCACCGATGTGTGGGATTCTTTGTTAACCACACTGAAACGGCAATGTGAAGCCAAAGAAGACGATCGCTTGAGACTTTCCATTCATCACGACCGTTTGAAGTCCCCCGTTTGGATCGAGTTTAGCAGCCAAGCAGAACTGACACCTTCCAAAGTTATGGACAAGATTCAACACGTGCAGCAATCCAACGACAAGTTTCACATCCCCGATGGAAAAGCGACACTGTTCATGACCCACGTGTCTCTTCCCCAAGGAGCTGGACAACGTAAAAAGATATTATTGGTGGACGACCTTCGCATTATCAAGCGCAGCATCGTTCAAATTAACAACCCTCAAGACCAGATGTGTTTAGACCGTGCCATCGTGGTGGGACGAACGTATGCCGACGAGAACGACACGGCAGAATGGAAAAGAGCCTGGCAAATTATTCAAAAATCTAGCCGAGCCAAACAACGAAGAGAAGCAGAACTCCTGTTATAACAGGCTGACCTGTCCAAAGACACACCTTGTGGCATTCCTGAAATGCAAAAATTGCTAGACATCTTGGCTCCACGCTACACCTTGAAAGTGTACCCTCAAGAAGTGCGAGTACCTCTGTTGTTTCGAGGGAAAAATTTCAAAGACGGAAAATACATTCACGTCTATCATAATGATAAACATTTCGATGATATTACCAGTATCACGGGATTACTGGGATACAGTTATTACTGAGAAATGTGACTATGGCTATAACAATCGAGAGCAACACAAGCATTGTGGATCGAAATGTGAGGGATGTTTGGCCTCTAAACCCTGTCTGGGCGAAGGACAAGAACGAGTGCATTGCTCTGCTTGTCAGCGCACGTTTGTCAGCCCTGTCTGTTACCAACATCTGAAAACGCAAGGTTGACAGCAGAAATGTGCTTGCCAGCTGCTGAGATTGTGCCCAACTTGTGGACAAGTGATACGTACCAATAATGCCAAGGCGCACGTATGTTCAGGAAAGAGGCAATGTCAAATTTGTCACCAAATCGTGGACTTGGAAAACAAATGCTACATTCAAAAATACCGTTCCAAACATGAAGAAGAAGATGAACAGATGAAGAAAGGCAATTTCATCTTTTTCGATTTCGAATGCATGCAAGAGACCGGCATTCACAATCCTAATTTCTACGTGGCTCACCGAGCGTGCGAGAAGTGCATCCAAGAGCCTATCTTTATTCATTGTCCTCACTGCAGCAAGATTCCTGGAGGACGTGAAAAAATCTTTCGGGGACCGAACACTCTGGCCGATTTCGCCCAATGGATCTTAGACCTTATCGATTAGACGAGGAGTCAAGAGGACATCGAACGTTACGGAGATTGTCATCGTTATGCCAAGGTGATGGCTCACAATTTCTCGATATCCGATGGACAATATCTTCTCAAATACTATACGGAGCAAAGTACCGAAAGTCCTACAGTGACTTTGAACGGAGCCAAAATCATTTCCATGCAGGTGGGTCAGGTGCAGTTTAAAGATTCAGTGAGTTACTTGGCCATGCCTTTGAGTCGAATGCCTAAAACGTTTGGAATGACAGAAATGGTGAAATGGTATTTCCGCACTTTTTCAATACTGAAGCCAATCAACACGCCGTTCTACCCTATTTGCCTGAGGCTCACTACTACGACCCCGACAACATGCGCACCGAACAACGAGAAGCTTTCTACCCTTGGTACCAGACTCACGCCTCGGTCGCCTTCGACTTTCAGGAAGAAATGTTAAAGTATTGTCGTTCCAACGTGGACATTTTACGGCGTTGCAGTGGAACATTTCGAGAACTATTCATGGAGCACGGATTGTTCGACTCTTTGAAAGAAGCCTGCACCATTGCCAAAGCGTGTTCCTTAGTGTACCGCCAACGATTCATGCCCGAAAACACCCTGGCTGTCATAAGTCCTCAAACGACCAATTTTGTCAAACGCCAATTCTCGGTCAAAGCCCTACGCTGGTTACATTTTACTTGTGCGACAAGGAAGACAAATGGATCCAAGATGCTCGCAACGGAGGAGGCGAAAAGACCATCGGAACGCGTACGAATCTAACGGGTGCTTATTTCACGGTTGTCCCATCTGTTACCCTCAACGTGACACTAAAAATCAGTTTTTACAACTGACTATGGAAGACTTGTACCAGGACACTTGTCAGCCACGCTTGAAGTTAGAACAGCAAGGATACTAAGTGGTAGAAATGTGGGAACATGAGTACGATCACCGTTTGAAAACCGACCCCGAGTTTAAACGCATCGTGGAAAGTTGCCAGCTGGTGGACCCACTGAACCCACGGGACAGTTTGTACGGAGGACGGACGAATGCCACCTGTCTGCTGTACCATGCCGACGAGGAGAAAGGAGAAGAAATCAAATACTTGGACATGTGTTCGCTGTATCCTTACGCGTGCAAATACTGTCACTTTTCCGCAGGGCACCCGCAATTGCTGACGGAACACATCGACGTGGAAAACAATCGCCAATACGAAGGATTGATCAAATTTAAAGTCTTGCCTCCCACGTACTTGTTCCATCCCGTTTTACCTCACCATTGCCAAGGAAAACTGATGTTTCCCTTGTGCCGTACTTGTGCAGAAACTTGAAACCAAGACCGACCTTGTCATCACACCCAGGAAGAATGCGCCTTGACAGGAACGTGGGTCAGCGTGGAATTCTTTAAAGCTCTGGATTTGAGATACCAACTGTTAGAAATGTACGAAATTTACCACTTTCCCAAGACAGAAAAATACCACAAGGGTGAAGAGACTCAGAAAGGCATTTTTTAAAACTGAAACAAGAAGTCAGCAGTTGTCCTTCCTGGTGCCACACTCCCAAAGGCCCAAATAAATTCAAAGAGAAATACTGGGAGCAAGAAGGCATCACTTTAGACCACGTCGAAAAAAACGAAGGAAGGCGATCGTTTGCCAAAGTGATGTTAAATTGTTTGTGGGACAAAATGGCACAACGACCGTGTTTAACCAAGACGGAGTATTTGACAGAACCTTCTCGCTACTTCCAGATGATTCACGACAAAACCAGATACATGAAACACTTGGACGTCCTTCGTGAGGACTTGATCTTAGTCAATTACGAAGAAGAACTGGACTTTGTAGAAGCCGACGAATTTGGAAATGTCATCATTGCGGCTTACGTGACAGCCCATGCTCGCTTAAAACTGTACGAAGCGTTACACCAGTTAGGAGATCGTGTGCTGTATTTTGACACGGAGAGTTGCATCTACATCCATTGCCTGGGTCACTGTCACCCTGTCATTGAAGGAGACCATTTAGGAGCCTGGACAGATTAGGACCGCAACGACAAGATTCTAAGTTTTGCTAGTGGCGGTCCCAAACATTACGGCTACGAATACCGAGATCCACAAGGAGAAGTGTACACCGAGTGTAAAGTGAAAGGATTGACTCTCAATTATCGCACCAGTCAAGTGGTAAACTTTGGCGTCTTGAAAGAAGTCTTGCAGTCTGGACAGGATGAAAACTTTAAAGTGGCCACCTACGAGCTGCACAAGATTGTACGCTTACCCACGCACCAAATCGTCAGTCTGCCCTTGGAAAAAGTCTATCAAAACGTGTTCCAGAAGCGCGTACGGCTTTCCAACCACTTCACTTTACCGTACGGACACGTCGATATTAGCCAACATATAAAAAGCAACAATGTCCAAGACCAATAGTTCATTCTAACTACCAAAACCAAGCGAAAAAGATGAATCCTTTCAAACAGCAAGTATCAAGCCTAAGACTTAAGTCCAACGAGAAACTCGAGTAAGATGTTGTGGCTTGCGATGGTAGTGGTGCCGTACGCTGTGACCTCTGCGATTCAGTACCACATCATGGAAATTTTGCTATGACTGTACCTACCATGGAAAGTGATGCTGTGCGTGTCAAACCTGACGGATGCGCAAGCGATGGCACTCGTCATCGTACACCCTTTCACTTTACTGGTTTTCATGGTGGATGTCATCATTATGAAACCATGCGGCTCCCACCCTACGGATGTCATCCAAAACTGAGCAAACTCCTGCATATTTCACCGTACCCTCATCGAAATGAACCTGCGAAAGACAAATATTCGTTCCCTGTGATCTGGGAGGACCTACCCTAGAAGAATTAGCTAGAGCCGGATTTATCTACTTGGGCGAAGGGGATAAAGTCAAGTGCTTCAGTTGCGGTGTGTCACTTCACGAGTGGGAGAAGAAGGATTCCGCTTACCTGGAACATGCTCGATAGTCTCCGGATTGTCACTACCTACCTTTAGTGGGACCTCGTCATTGAAGTGGCATACCATGTTGTTTAAGAAACCAACTTGGCTAGGAGTCAAACGTTGGACAACACCTAGACAAGTATTTAAACCCCATTGGAAAAATAATATTTAAAGATTACCAAACGAATTGCAAGAGAAGATCTACAAGGACATTTGGCAGGGACTTGTCAGAGCAAAATCTCAATGGGTGACTGAGGAACTTTTATGTTAAGAAATTCACAAGAGGAAATTGACAAAAGTCAACAAACAAGTCAGATTTTTCTGGATCAAGTGTGCGTTCGTCTGAATATTGCGCTTTAGACCATTTACATTAAAAGATTTCAATGACATTCTTGACCGTTTCCTGGAATGGCAGTGGCCAGAAATTACTCACTACAGCCGTTACGTTCGCTCTAGGAGAAGTGCTTGACTGACATGGTCATGGATACCTTACAAGACAACATTCGTGGTTTGCCTGTGGAACTGAGAGAACGCATTTACCGAGAGTTGGACAAAATTCAAGTGAAACGCAAAGAACAATTGCATCCGTTACGTCACTGATGTTTAAACCACTGGAACCTGAATGCTATAAAAAGATTGATTCTGATGAAAGCGTTCCAATGGTCAGACATTGTTCGACTACCCCTGTGCGAGAAGGATTGGTTTGTTACTGATTCTTTTTACTATACGGTAGACATACTGTAACGAATTTCAGAAGAAGAGTTAGAGGGTTACCAAAATCTTTAACACAATGTAAACTTAGTTCAAGAGGACACTTCTGAACGGTGTATGATGTGCAAGTTACTGACTAAATAATTTAGATTGGCCACTGGAGTACAATCATCTCTGTGCAGAAAATACACTTATTTCCTCTGACAAAAAGAGGTGTAAAACGGACTGCCATGCGAAGACCTTTATCATTCGTAATACAACAGATTACGTTAAAGGAAATCAATGACAGTATTCAAACAGTGGAGAATTACCAACACCTATTACGAGAACTGTGTCCATTGAATTGGGGTCGACGTGTGGTGTGTGTCTAACTGACTTGCTTTCTGGGATTTCTTTTACCGACCGATTCCTTGTGGACTCTTTACGAACAGTACATACCAACCAAAACATGAAAGTGGTCCCTTTAAATGTACACGAAAAACTAATTCTGTTAAAAGCTTTGCGGTTTGATCTCGATACTTCTCGACCTCTAAAGGAAAGAAAGATTCGTCAACTTTTAGGTACTGAAGATGTGTACGATGATGTGTGTGTAGCTTGTGACTTACACCCTCACTGGACAGATGTACGTGACTGGAAAAGTTGTGGTTTCGAGGCTTGGACAAATGAAGTGCCACACTATGCCCAAGATTTGTCATCTTAAAAACTTAATACGTTCAGTGAAAAAAGTAACTTTTAAACCTGTGTTAGTGAAAGTTCCGAAAGAAGAAGAAGAACCGCTACCTTCAGGACAGGACAGGACCGTCATTGATATCCCCAAAAGACCATTCCGGGAGGACACTTGTGTGACTGTGCCAAGTAGTGTAGAGACTCTAAGAACATTACACACTGTCCCTACGATACCACATCTTGTTCACCAAAGATGTTGTACACAGACTTGTTTATATTCCACTATGATCATTTTGATGTGTCTTTCATTCATGTACTTAACCATTTGGCTTTTATGTGTTTTTGTCTTTCGTGTTCTTCACATTTAAAGATTGCAATAAACGTGTCCTGAAAAAAGTATAAAAACTCTTGTCCTGTCTGTCTTTGTGTCAAAAGTGACATTCCTTACACTACTACTATGGCTGCCTCTACTGTCTCTGCTCCCTCTTCCTCCACTTTCAAAGTCATCGACGAACACTTAGATCGCGCCAGTTGGGAGGCCTTGTATCTTCGCCATCCCTTTAACATGCTCATTGCTGGACCTAGCGGTTCAGGCAAAACCGATTTTGTCAAACGTTTGATCGAACATAAACATCATTTGATCGATCGTCCACCTCAACGAATCGTGTGGTGTTACAAAGAGTGGAAATCGGTGTACAGCCTTCTGCGAGAAAGTCAAGGCAAATCCATCGTCTTTGTGGAAGGCATTTCTGGCGAAGACGACGGAATCGTGTCTGACCCTAGTCAAACACATCTGGTCATCTTCGACGACATGTTATTAGAAGACGAAGAAGAAATTAAACTGAGGTTTACGCGCAAAGGGCATCATCGTAATGTCAGTGTCATTTATATCACTCAAAATTTGTTTCAACAAAGTAAAGCCCATCGCACCATTAGTCTCAAAGCTCATTACGTGGTCTTGTTTAAATGTCCTAGAGATAAATTGCAAGTGCAAGTCTTAGCCAAACAGGAACGCCTTCGCTGACTCATGCGTACGACAATGCCACTCAAACTCCACACGCTTATTTACACGTGGATTTAAAACCCACTACCCCCGATTATTTGGGATTTCGTACCCATTTGTTTCACCACTGGTGCCAAGAAGGAGGGCCTGTCGTGTACACGTCCCCGTCGTCGACTTAACAACAACAACAACAACCAAAAAAGTCTATAAAAACCTCGGTCACTTGGGGTCTGTCTCACACAGCGTCAACATGACGTCCCTTCAGTCTCATCTACCCGTCAAATTGATTCGTGCCTTGTACGGCATCAGTCGCGAAAAAAATCCACAAATACGTGCTCGTGTCTTAGAAGTTAGTCTCAAAGAAGTCTTACGGTGGTTTACGGTGACAGTACGTCAATTACTGCAAATCATCATTCACATTCCACATCAAACCAAACGTTTTATTCAGAGAAACAAAGTAGCCTTGACTCAACTGGCCGATCCTCGCATCGACACTCAAACGAAAAATCAAATCATTTTGAAACCTGGAGGTAGCGATTCTCTAGGAGGTGTCATCGTTCGTTCCCTCTTAAACTGGGATCCCAATACTCCCAAAGTTCTCCCCAAGAAAAAAGCCACTCCCCGACTTACCCAGAAGGAAACGAAAAAGCGTAATGGTGTCAAGGTCAGGTCACAGCCTCAGAAAAAGAAAAAGAAAAGTCCACAGAAAACAGCTTCTACCCGCAAGAGAGGTACTGCTGCCAGGACGCAACCTTACATTCGCAAACCACGACCTGCCACAACGGTGACTGCGTCTCCAGTAGCCTCAGGTTCTTCCACTACTCAGTTGCTGGTGATACCTGCCAAACCCGATTTGACACGTGTCTTTCCTAATTTGATGAAACATTGGAAACCTGCGTCTCCAAAAGCTTCTCCTCCAGCGGTGACACCTTCTTCCTCTTTAGCGGCAGTGTCCGCTGCTCGCAAAGTAACTGCCCCAAAAATCAAAGTCCAAGAAACACCGTGTGTGTTAAAGAGTTTACTGGATTTGTCCAAGCAAGAACTGTCCCGGTTGAGTCCGTTACGATCCCCTCCACGACGTGTGATACCTGCCATGAAAATGTTACGACGAGCCGACAATCAGTGGCGACGCATTCCAGTATAAAAACGACCCGAGGCAAACGATAGGGATCAGTGTTTTTGTGCCCCTGAACGCCCAATGACGTCTCCTCAAAGACGTGCACACCGTCACCATCGTCGATCTTCTCTACATAAAGGATAAAGAAAAAGAAAAGGACAGTCACATCATCCGAAAAACGCTTAGCCAAACATCAATGTCTGTCACTGAAAAGATACATTCGTCCAAAGAGATTCCACCAAAAAGGAGTACGCTTCGGTGGCCCAGTGGTTAGAGCGTCCGCCTCGGATGCGGAAGGTCGCGGGTTCAATCCCTGGCCGAGTCATACCAGAGACTTTTAAACAAAAATGGTACTAACAGCTACCTCGCTTGGCGCTTAGCAATAAGAGGTTAGTGTTAGGACTGGTCGGCCTGGTTTCAGAACAATGTGACTGGGTGGGACATCATGCCACATGTCTGCGGCATGATGCCCCAGTGCTAGACATCACTATATACTCTTACACTGCAGACATCGTAGCGATATGACTGAAAAGTTGTTAAAGCTAAGTTAAAAATCTAAATCACACACACACACACTAAGACTATATAGTCCAGAAATACGGCGTCAAACAAAAATAAGATAAAAGGACGCATATCGAGCCATCAACTTCAGTGTATTTTGTGCTCCTGAACACCCGAAGATGTCCCCTCAAAGAAGTGGACACCGTCACCATCGTCGTTCTTCTGTCCAAAAAGAAAAAGGAAAAAGAAAGCGACAGTCACGTCATCCGACAAAACGCTTAGCCAAGCATCTACGTCTGCACCAGAAAAGAAACACTCATCCAAGGAGAAGCAATCAAAGGGGAGGATTTTTGTTATTAATGGATAAGTTACTAGATAATTTTGCCAAAAAGGTAGAGGATAAGCTCCAAAAGAAAAAATAAGATAAAAGGACGCATGCCGAGCCATGGACTTCAGTGTATTTTGTGCCCCAAAGATATCACCTCATCGTTGTTCTCCTGTCCAGAAAGGAAAAGGACATTCACGTCATCCGAAAAAACGCTTAGCCAAACATAGACGTCTGTCCCATAAAAGACACACTCGTCCAAAGAAAAGGAGAAGCCACCAAAGAGGAGAATTCTTTGGCCATTTTGGAAAATAAATTGTCACCTTTACGACGAAGCGATTGTCCCAAAAAGGGATAAAAGGGGGTCGTGTGACAAGTCATCGACGTTAGTGTATTTTTTGGTGTGAGCCCCGGAACCAACCAACCAACCAACCAGCAAACACAGATGTCACCCTCCAAAAGACATCCTTCTTCTACCCCCAAAGGAAAGAAAAGGAAAGGACTGCCTCCTCGTTTAATCAAACATTGGGACATGTTGTCCGTAATGTCCAAAGCTTCTCCACCCATGCGAAAAAACTCATTCAAACCGCCTCCAAAGACGTCATCGATACCGTGAGGGAATGTTGTCTGAATGTCCTGAAAGGAACGATACCTTTGAATAAACACCAGAACAAATGCTTAGCCAAACATCGACACATTTTTCGCCAACTGGTCCAAAAGTAAATGCCCATTGGTCAAAAGAAAAAGATGTTGGTGCAACGCGTCGGATTTTTACCCCTGATGGGACTTCATACCAATTTAATAGCTAAACCTATGTTGGGTATGTTGAGAAAAATTTTACCCACCATAGCTCCAATTTAAAGGATGAAGAAGATTTAAGCGACCTCTCAGACGTAGTGCCTTACAAACGATGGATGGAATACCATCGATGGCAAGAACAATGGACCCCACATTTACCTCCCAATCCTCATTTGACCGAGATGTCCCAGTTACAACACAAATTGCAATCATTGATCGCTCGCAGCGATTTGCCAGAAACGGAAAAATCGCAACGGTACGGTCAATTGTTGCAACGACTGCAACTCTTTCACCAGAAAGCTTTAAACGAAACAGCTCTACCCACTCTGAAAGATTTTAAGACCCTGATGAAAAGTTCACCACCACTCCCACCACCCCAAGCGATCAAGACAGACGTAGCCCCACGGATGCCTGAGGAAGAAGAGGCAAGAGAGTCTTTCAAACACCGTCAGAAGCTCCCATCCCTAGTAAGATTGCATCGTCCTTGTCGAACCCTTCCCCTACACCCCAACGAGAAGAACTTAAAGCATGGGTTAGAAAGATGATGTCCACTCCTCCTTCGACAGAAGTCTAAAAGAAAGAAGGGAAACCAGAAGTGATAAAAGAAAAGAAGACCAAAGCCATCCCAATACCACCACCACCATCACCACCACCACTACCTTCGACTTCTACTCCCGTGGCGCATCGGACACGTAAAGCCATTTCTAAACCACACCCTCGTCCAATTCAGAATACCACCAGCGAAGAATGGATCACCTATTTAAAAAATGGAGAAGGTGTTAGCCAGTATTTACTACGATCCATCCCTTCCTGCAGGTTACGGAGGAGTTCAGAAATTGTATCGTGCTGCCAAAACTCGACTGAAAAGTGTCCGTTTACCTCAAGTACAACGCTGGTTACAAGAACAAGTGACGTACATATTACACAAACCCATTCGAAGAAAATTTTCCAGAAGTCGCACCCGAGTGGAGAGTATTGATCATTAATGGCAAGCCGATTTAGCCAATGTCTCTCATTTGGCCACCTACAATCGTGGCTACAAATATTTGTTTTGTGTCATCGACGTCTTTTCCAAATTAGCATGGTTCGTGCCATTGACTTTCAAATCGAGCTGTGAGTTAGTGCGAGCCCCCCAACTGGTGTTGAAACAAAGCGGGCGTCACCCTCTTCGATTGCAAACCAACAAAGGCACCGAATTTCTGAACCAAGCTTTCCAAAAAGAATTGAAAAAGCGTGCCATTCATGTGTTTCCCCACCAAGATTCTTGAAACCAAAGCCAGCAGCGTGGAACGTTTTCAATGCACCCTGAAAGAACGCATGTGGAAATATTTTACGCATCAACACACCCTCAAGCATATCGACGTCTTCCCACATCTAGTCCAAGAGTACAACCAATCCTACCATCGGAGCATCGGATGTGCCCCCAAGAAGTGACTTCCGACAACAAAGTGACCATCTTCGAGCGCCCGTTTGGTACGTCCCCGACAGTGACTGTCCCGAAGAAAGGTGGAGTGTTGGCAGAAGGAGATTGGGTTCGCATTGCCAAAACCAAACGCACTTTCGACAATGGTTACTTACCCAACCGGACCACCGAATTGTTTCGTGTCACCGACCTTGTGCGTGGCCGTCATCCTCCCGTCTATAAATTGGAAGATATGAACGGGGAAGTGTTAAGAGGAACGTTTTACTTGCCCGAGTTACAACGTGTGATCAAACAAGAAGACGACGTGTACGAGATCGAAAGCAATCTCGATTGAAGAATCCGAAAAGTGGGAAAACAACGTGTGAAAGAAGTAAAAGTACGTTGGAAAGGATATCCTCCCAGTTTTGACTCTTGGATCGACGCTTCGCAAATCACCGACTATAAAAAGAAGTGACCATCATGCCTTTCAACACAGCCTCAGCTACCGCAGTGACCACTCCTTTCCCCAGTTCTTCTCTGAAAGATTTACAAAACAACCCTTGTGGGTGTTTTGTGGAGAACGTGTGCCTAAAACGCAAATCGTCGTTTCTGCCAAATCTTTGTTGTGTATTGTGCCATCGGTGCTGCCATTGCCAATTTGAGTTTGCAACAAGGAGACAAACAATTGTGGACCATTTTACTCAGCAATTGCATCGGTTACCTTCTTCCCAATCCGTCTCTGAAATATTCCTCTAACGGGAACAACAACGGGAGCCTTGCGTCCATCGTCAGTCCCCCTTCCAACAGTCACCATAACAATCCTCTTTTAGACACTCCTCTGACTTCCAGCGACCCCTCGGACATAGAACTCTGGAATTATCCACAACCAATTTTACTTAACGTTACCCAGTGACAGTTCCATGGAGGTGTTTCCCAATAACACCTTATGCTGTTACACGGCCCAATTACCTCAGGCTATCCAATTGGATCACGAAGCCGATTGGGAAGTGGCTTTACTGGAAATGATTCACCCTACACAAATCAAAAATATCATCGAAAATCAAAACACTTTTACGGTGGAAGTTCATGACGAACAAATGCAACAACACTTGGATGAACGCTCCAGTGTAGGTGACTCTATGAAATCACAAGACCCCAAAACTGAACAGACCACTTATCGGTTGTAAATTCCCCCAGGCTATTATTTTAGTGGTCAACATTTGGTGAACGCCATTGCTGACAGGTTAACTGGCATGCTTGGTAAAACCTTGGAGAAAACCAGAAAAAGTGTCACGATCGAATACCACAAAATATCTCGTCGCCTACTAATCAAACTTTCAGAGGACAAAGTATTGGCCATTACATTTTGTCCTGAATTGTATGACATTTTGGGTGGAGACCTCAAGTTGATCAAGATTAGAAACGAAATACCAGCCGTTAGCGGCAACTCGGATTTTGCGAAATATTATAGTTTCTCTGCAGAAATGAACCAAGGACTGAATTTGATTTTTGTGTACTCAGATGTGACGGAGTACAACGTGGTAGGACACACACCCGTACCGTTACTGCGTGTCATTCATCTACTTTTTAAATAATAATTTATTTTTCCCTGGAGAACTACACAAGTGGTTTAGGACATATACATTCAGTTGTCTTCACTCTTTTTGTTTTCACCCTTTTCTTTTGTTACTTTTGAACGAGCCGATAAGTAACAAAAAGAAAATTGGGAAGCTCGTCCTTGGGATATTTGACTTTGGCTAAAATATTTCAGAAAATTGTTTTTTGAAATTTAAATTCCCCTAGTGTTCAATCCCAAGTACTATTTTACATTTTGTTTGAAATCTTAAGTGAAAACAACAGGCTTTCATTCACAATGTCATCAAAAGTGGAAAGTTTTCTTTCTAGTCCAACTCAGAGGCTGTTGGATAGTCTGAATAAAGATATGTTGATTGAGCTTGCCTTAAAGTACGATCTTTCTGAAGCAAAATCTCCCTTAAGGAAGCACGAAATTAAAAACATTTTGTTTCAATATTTGGTAGAGAAGATTGTTATTGATAAAAGTGTTTTGGCTACGGTCAGTATCAGACTCTGACATAAAAGGAATGGAATAAAAAATGAAATACAAGATGGAATTAGAGTTAAGGAAGCTCGAGCTTCAGAAAGAGAAAGAACAAATGCAGTTGCAATTACAAGAGAAGCAATTGCAATTGCAGTTTGTGAAAGAAGAGAAAGAGAGACAGGAAAGTGAGAAAGATAATCAATTACAATTTGAAGAAAAGGAGAAAGAGAGACAGGAAAGAAAAAATAATAAACGAATGCAATTACAAAGAGAGAATGATGAAAGGGAATTTCAAATTAGAATGAAAGAAATGGAGCTGGCAAGGGACAAGCACGATTCCACTTCAGATACAAATTCAAAGTTTGACATTGTAGGAAATATTAAGTTAGTGCCCCCTTTTAGTGAAAAGGAAGTAGACAAATATTTTATTCGTTTTGAAAAAGTTGCTGAAAATTTGAAATCGCCAACTCAATTATTGCAAAGTGTACTTTATGGCAAGGCCCGAGATGTCTATATATCCCTCTCAATACATCAAAGTTCTGACTATGATTCGGTTAAAGAATGCATTTTGAAGGGTTAGGAGTTACTCCCTGAGGCTTATCGGCAAAAATTCAGAAACTATAAAAAAAGAAACTAGACACACTTATGTTGAATTTGGTAGAGAAAAAGAACAGTTGTTCCAGAGATGGTGCTTAGCTAAGAAAATGGAACAAGATTATGAAAGACTCGAACAACTGGTATTACTTGAAGAGTTCAATAACTGTGTTTCTAGTGATGTCAAAACCTGTCTTGAAGATCATCAGGTCAAAACTTTGGAAAATGCTGCTCTTGCTGCTGATAAGTATTCCTTAACTCATAAAGTTCCGGGGGTAAGCAAATCTTTCACTCAGCAGTCTACTGATAAAAAGGTGTTTCAGCCAAATACAACTCCTCCTAAAACTCAATCTGGCACAACTTCTAAAAATCAAGCTTCTGATAAAGTTCATTCTAAATCCTTGTCTCTTCCTGCGTATATCTATTGCAAGAAAAAAGGACACGTCATTTCTGATTGCTTCAAACTGAAATACAGCTATCAGAATCAAGATAGACCTATCCCAAATGCTCTTATTTCTAAGAGGCCAACGTCACAGTCATGTATTGAAAGCAATACATTTGTTGGGTCTAATAAACCCCAATCTCATTTTGTTATGGAGAATAATGAACCATTCACGTCGAAGGGTTCTATATCACTCTTGGGTGATTTGGATAATCCTAGCCATATTAAAATTTTTGAGGGACACAGGAGCTTCTCAGACTCTTCTAGTGTCAGGTTATTTGCCTTCTTCTGAGAAGTCCTGTTCTAATGAGAGTGTTCTCATTCTGGGAGTAGAGTGCGGCTTTTTGTTAATGTTCCACTCCATTCTGTAAATTTGTCATCAGACTTAGTTTCAGGACCTGTGACAGTCGGTATAGTGTTCTACTTTACCCATTGAGGGCATTCATTTGTTGCTAGGCAACGACCTAGCTGGAGACAAGGTTGTGGTTAATCCATTTGTAGCTGACAAACCTTGTTTGGATCAGAAAGTTGATCATATTGAAAAAGAAATCCCTGATTTATTCCCAGCTTATGCAGTTACCAGAGCTATGGCAAAGAAAGCTCTTGAGAATGATCTTGATAAGGAAAGTATTCCTTTAGCTGACATGTATTGGTCAGGTTTTTGATGAGGTCACTTTCACTTCTAATTTAGATCAATCAGGTGGTCTTGATCATAGTGATCCTCTTTTAAATACTCATTCTCTTTTTTTTAATCAGGATGACAAACGACAATCACTTGTCGTCGAACAGGAAAAAGATCATGCGATCTCCTGTTTGTTTCAGAGGGCCATTAGTGAAACTGAAGCTACTGAAGTACCTGTCTGTTATTTCATTACAAATGGACATCTAATGAGAAAATGGAGACCCCCCAAGGTACCTGCTAGTGACGAGTGGTCAGTGAACTATCAGATTGTGGTTCCAAAATCTTACAGACAGGAAATACTTAGTTTGGCCCATGAAACTCCTCTCGCTGGTCATTTAGGGATAAATAAAACTTATCACAAGATCTTGACTCACTTTTATTGGCCAAAAATCAAAAGTGATGTTTGTAAGTTCTGTAGATCTTGTCATACTTGTCAAATGGTAGGAAATCCCACTCAAAAGATAGCTAAGGTTCATCTACAACCTATTCCTGCATTTGACGAAACATACAGTAGAATTATGGTAAAATTGTGTTGGTCCCTTACCATAACCAAGCCAGGCAACCAATATTTGTTGACCATTATGTGTGCGTCAACAAAATTCCCAGAAGCAATTCCTTTGAGGAATATTAAAACCAAAAACATAGTAAAAGCTTTGATAAAAGTTTTTACTCAATTTGGCCTTCCCAAATCTGTCCAATCAGGTCAAAGGTCAAATCTCCTGTCTGTAATTTTCCAGCTTGTTATGCTTGAATCTTGCAATCAGCAATTCAAGTCAAAAGTGAAACTATGGTTTCACAAAACTTTATTTGAGAGAACATTTGAGTCCTGCAATAGAGTTCATTCTCTCTTGCTCATTCTTCAAAATTTTCTTTAAGTTAGATTTCATGGCCCTTACAAAGTAAAGAAGAAATGAATGAGTTACGTTATAATATTAGTACTCTGATCCAAATAAATTAATGGAGTACTAGTATATTGAAAGAGATAGCCAGGTAAATTATGCAATTAATTTAGTTGTACCTGTCCCACCAACTGAGGATTTGACTGAAGGACTGAAGTCGGATTCTACTGATCTTGGAACAACAAATCTTCGGAATTCTGAAATTATGGAAAATCTAGACCAGAAGCTTTCTCATTTACAAAATCAAGAAAAAAGTGAACTTAAACAATTATTGTCTGAATATGAGCACTTCTTTCCAAACGTACCTACAAGGACAAACAAAATGTTTCACGCCGTTGAAATTGTAGATTCAAAACCCATGAAACAACACACATAGAGGATGAACCCTCTCAATCAGGAATACTTGAGAAAGGAGATTAAGTATTTACTGGAGAATGATTTTATAGAGCTCAGTAAGAGTGATTGGAGTTCACCGTGTATGCTTGTTCAGAAACCAGATACAACTTTCCGAATGTGTACTGATTATAGGAAGGTGAACGGAGTGACAAAAACATATTTATTTCCATTACCAAGAATCGATGACTGTATCCACAAAATTGGAAATGCCAAATACGTCACTAAATTCGATCTTCTGGAAGGAGTTTGGCAAATTTCACTAACGGAATGGGCAAAAGAAATTTCGGCATTTGTGACTCCAGATGGACCCTACCAACATAAAGTAATGTCATTTGGGATGAAGGGTTCTCCAAGTACTTTTCAACGCCTTATGAATATGATTACCTATGGTCTAGACAATTGTGATACTTATATTGATGATGTCATCATCTACAACAACACCTGCAAGGAACACCTAGCCACGATTTGGAAATTCTTTGACAGACTCACTGATTCAAATTTGACTATTAATTTATCTAAACGTGAGTTTTGCCGTGCTTGTGTTACTTTTCTAGGACATGTTGTGGGACATGGTCAAGTTAAAGCTATAGATGCTAAGGTCAAGGCTATCTCTGAATTTCCTCTGCCTGTCAGTAAAAAGCAGCTGATGCGATTTTTGGGTATGGCTGGATACTATCGGAAACTTTGTTCTAACTTCTCTAATATTGTTGAACCTCTCACAAATTTGTTGAGAAAGAAAAACAAGTTTCTTTGGACTGAAAAATGTCAAGAGGCTTTTGATAGGTTAAAGGCCATACTTAAAAGTGCACCAGTTCTAAAAGCTCCAGATTTTAGTCAACCATTCAAACTCTCTTTGGATGCAAGTGAGCTTGGGGTTGGAGCAGTATTGATTCAAGATGATAGAAATGATGTAGGACATCCAGTGTGTTATTTCTCTAAGAAATTAAATAAACACCAAAGAAACTACTCAACAATCGAGAAGGAATGCTTGGATTTAATGCTGGCATTACATGATTTTGAAGTTTACATCAGCTCAGCTCCTTCTCCGGTTGTTGTGTTTAGTGATCACAACCCCCTTACTTTCATCAACAGGATTAAAAAAAAATCAAAGACTATTAAGGTGGAGTTTATTTTTGAATGAATACAATCTTGACATCAGGCACATCAAAGGAAAAGACAATTTATTTGCAGATGCACTTTCCCGTGTATAGAAATATTATTTTCATATACACCTTTGTATAATTCATTAGAGTTCTTCTTATGTAATTTTTTTTACCTCGTGTATAGTTTACATCTGGTAGCAAAGAAAGCTTTCTTACATAAATATTTCTTTTTTTCTTTATGGGGGAAAGTGTTACGACCATGTAATTTAATTACTTGTGTGTTAAAATTTGAATTATTTTTATTTTATTTTTGTATCATTGTATCTTATTATGATGATTATTATGTTCACGGGATCTGATATTTTTGAAAGAAACATCGTGTTTATTTAGAACGTAAATATGACTCTTGGCTTGCTTATGCATTATTTTAGATTGCCGATTAGATAAACAACCGGCGTAAACGATTGGTTGTTGTCAAGGTCATTGTTCTAAGTGCATGTGATTACATCGTGTACTGTGATTGTTAGATGATGAAATAACCACGAGTTCTTCGTGCGTGTGCATGAAATGACGTTTTGGTTCGGTTTTTAGACACTTAGGTCATTGTGAAATAGTCAGATTCGTTCTTATACCTTGAGAAGAAGGTATTATTTTTCTTGTACTGGAAAGAGTTTATTTTTCTTTACACCTGTAGAGCTCGAGATGTGTCTTGTTATAGATGACAGCTATAGGAGTTCATCTACTTTTTAAATAATTATGTTTCCCTGGAGAACTACACAAGTGGTATAGGACAAAGACATTCAGTGAAATTCATTTTAAATTGGAATAGTACAGTAAAGATTGTGTTTCAACGAGAAATTCTGGGCATTTGTGTAAAGACTTCATCTGACATCATCGTCCTCCATCTTGGAACGTCATCAAGATTCGAACCTGGATGCAGCTAAAAATATTTAGTGATAGGATTTGTATTTTTTCAGTACCAGGATAAATGTTTGGATTTTCTTCACAAACCGAAAGTTCTATTTCATATTTTCGCCTTTTTCACCGTATTTTCTAGGGAAATAAATTATTTTTGTTAAAACTTACAAGGCTTATTGTCTTCACTCTTTTCTTTTGTCACTTTTGAACGGGCCGATACGTAACACATGGTTTAGGAGATATGCTGAAATCGGCCTTTCGTTCGGAGGCTCCCGTTTTGAAACCGATGGTGACAAGGTGATTGCACGCCTTAAAAGATGCAGCATTGACGCAAGGTAAAGAATTTCTCCAAAATATCATCATTGACAAACAAATCGCCAAAGAAGCTTTCTTGAGAGCAGGCAAAAATATCTTGCTTCAAACGGACAAAGACATTTTGGGCCGACGAGAAACTCCTATAAATGCCCTGGGCGCTGCCGAGTCAGGCATTCCTGCTTCCATAACGCCACAGCAACGACAAGGCAGAAAAAGACGACGAAAATACCCCTTCAGAGGACTTCACACACCTAGAGCTAGAAAGACTAAGAAAAGAAAAAACGTCCGAGAGTTAGACATTTTTGATTATTAAAAGATCACATAGAGAAATAAAGAAAATGATGCACCGAGAGTCTTGCGCCTGTTCCAAGTCGAAACTGGATCTGTTTGCCATGCCACCCACCATGATGACGATACAAGAATCCCAATGGGTCGAATTTCATCCCGTCTCCTCTTTGACGGATTCAGCTCCCGTCGAGTTTGAAATCAAAGGACAGCCCGAAGATTACATCGATCTGAATAGCAGTTACTTGTGTCTGAAACTCAAAGTGATCAAAACGGACAACACCAATCCGGGAGTCGATGCTAGAGTAGCTCCCGTCAACAATTTCATGCATTCCTTGTTCAGCGATGTGGATTTGTACTTGAATAACAAACTGGTCAGCAGTACCATGGATTCTTACCCTTACCAAGAGTACATGGAAAATCTCTTGACGTACAGAAAAGAGGCCAAGAACACTCATCTGGATGCTTGAGTGGTATGGAAACCTGTCACCTCAGGTGAGGACACGTTTAACGACACAGCCCTGACAGCAGATGAGAATCCTCACAATGTGGACTTTAACGACCGTCGAAAGAAAATCCTGCCAGGCCGTAGTTTAGAACTGTTGGATCGTTTGCATTTGGACATGTGGTTGCAAGACAAGTATTTGCTCAACGGAGTGGATATTAGCCTGAGACTAAATCTCAGCAGTGTCGCTTTCCATTTGATGGCTCATGCCAACGAGTACAAAACCATCATCCAAGAAGCCAGACTTTACGTGCGACGCGTAGAAGTGTTACCTAAAGATGGAAACGAAATCAGTCATACATTGAGCAGAACGACTGCCAAGTATCCGATACGACGCGTAGAAGTGAAAACGTTCACCAGTGCTGTTGGACTCTGATCCAAGATCGAGGATCATCTGTTCCAAGGACAGTTACCCAAACATTTGATTGTTGGCTTCGTCAGTAATGCAGCCCTCACCGGAGCCCACGATCAAAATCCTTTCCAGTTTAAGCACTACATAGTGTCCAAGAAAGAAGTCATTCGCGATGGCAAGACCTTGTGTACCAGACCCTTCGAACCTAACTTTGTCCAGAAGAATTACTTGAGATCGTACTTGTCCCTGTACGAAGCCACCGGGCAATTAGGAACCAACACCAGTCAGGGCATTTTCTACGAAGATTATGTAGGAGGTTACACTTTGTGGGCCTTTGATTTCACTCCAGACCAAGGCAGCGAAGAGAGACATTTCCACCCTATAAAATCCGGTCAACTGCGTGTGGAATTTCAGTTTGCAGAAGCTCTCGCCGAGACGGTGAACGCCATCTTGTTTGCCGAATTCGATAATACCATAGAAATCATCAGTTTGAGAGAAGTCATTCTAGACTATTAGTAACTATGGAAGACTCTTACCCCTCTTTGAAAGGTAGAGAATCTTTGGAAATGGAATGGGAGGATACTGTGAAAGCAGAACCCCAAGACAAAGACGAAGAGGACATAGTGGTCACGTCCAGATGGCCACAACAAGAACAACATTGTGTGTCCTGTTTTGCCAAACACCTGGCGGATTAAATTACGAAATTGACCAAGAAAGATTCCTATGGATTTCAAAACGACCATCCCAGTCAAATTCAATATAATAAATGTCTGATGATGAGCCAAGAAGAAAAATTGGACGAGTATCTGGACGATGCTTGGAATTTCATCTTGGAAGAAGCAGTGTTGCATGAGTGGTATAAAGGCTTGCGTGATCATTCCTGCCCTCCATTGAATACTCTAGAGATCTATCGCATCGAAACTCTCTTAGCCCAAAGTACGTATACGAAGCAAAGAAACGGTTGCTTGACAGATTTTCAAACAAAAAGTCAGAATTGAATTGATGACTTGTCATTACCTGTGAAAGAAAAACAACAAAACAAAAAATGGATACCTGGGAACTTTATTACCTTTTGAACAACAGTTCGTACACTGCTTCTTGGAATCCTGTCGTGTGCGCTAAAGATGAACTACCTCATCGAAAACCTCAAGACCATCAAACTTATGTCATAAACACGGACGAAAGTCATCTCCCAGGAACCCACTGGGTAGCCGTCTACTTCCCTAAAGAGGATTGTGTGGAGTATTTTGATTCGTATGGATTACTCCCTTTGGAAGACGACATCATCGACTTTATGAGAAGAAATGCCCAGACGACACGATACAATAACGTGAAATTACAAGGCACAGATTCCATGGTGTGTGGACAATATTGTGTGTATTTCTTCATCAACGCAGTCTTGGATATCCTTTAGAACATTTAGGGACTTATTTGATAGTAACTCTTATAAAAACGATGAGAAAGTATATCGATGGTTTTGTGACCATTAAGGCTATCTTTTGTCTTTAGCTAGGAAACGTAATGTACATCAATGGCCTCATGACTTCAATCAGTGGAAATCTCACATGATTTCACAACGATGTCAACCTTGTCAAAAAAGTTTGTTTGATGTTATTGTTAATTGTTAGTGGTTAATTGCTTGTTGAATAAAAACGTTGTCTTTTGACAAATGTGTCTGTTGTTTGTTTTCAAAAACAGACAGTGAATATATGCACTTTGACTTCTTTCTATCCCTCGCCATGACATTAGCTATCATAATGTTTCGACTCAACAAAAACCCTAGTGGGGATGTTTTCTATCGCGTCCGCGTTTGACCCATATAAAGTGGGTCGGTCTCCAGTCTGGTCATCCATGGTTGACTCGTCTACCTATGAACATGCCTTCCAGACTAGCCAAGCTGAACGAAGCTTACGTGAATTTACATCGTGTCAGGCTATACCTGATACTGAAGCTTGAAGAGAGAGAGAATGTCAGGATGTTAACAATAGCCGAAGACCTGGTAGAAGGGGCTTCAGATAGGAAATCAAAAACGAACAAGAAGAATGGACAGAGAAGTACAGACTTCAGAGGCAGAGAGAACATGAGCAGCAGCAGCAAGAGCAGCAGTAGGAACCAGACAGAGGTTTTGTTGACTGCCGTGTGGACACCAAAGAGTTCTCCTTCTCTTTCCGCAGAAGCAGGCCGTATCGTGTAGGAATGCCTGCCGCTAGACGGGGACGCAATCTTAGACAGTAAAAAAGATTGCCATCACTCCCCGTCAACAAAAACAGCCCTTTGCAGGGTTACCCCCAACACTCTCGAAAAGACATACTAATTCAATTGCCAAAAAAAAAATTGTGTGTTTATGTTTTAAAAAATAGAAGTGTTTCTATAAGCATTTTGTTACTTTTGTCAGTAAAAATCCACACTTCGTTTCTCTGTCTTGTCGAATAGCGCATGTCTGTGCTTGTAAGTAAAAAAAGTCAACGTGAGTGTTTCTTTTAGGTCAGCGCTTGATCTGATGGTACGTTTTGGTGCCAGGGGATGTTTACCTTCACGTCCGTGCTCCACGGATATAAAGCGGAGCGCTCATCAGTCTGGGTACCCACGTTGACTCGTCAAAATTGAACATGAGTAACAGAATCACAAAACTTTTAGAACTTCAAATGCACCTGGAGTATGCCAGATGCCTCCTGGACGAGTTGGCCATGGAGGCCGTTGCAGAAGCAGACCGGCTGAAAAAAGAGGAGGATAAAAAAAGAAGAAAGAAGAGGAGAAGGAAAAGAAGAGAGGGATCCTACCTTATCTCATGCTAAGACCTGTGTGTGAGGTCAAGCTTGAGGTGAGGACACCAACGCCTCCACAGCCACCACTTCCACAACAAAGACTGCCACAGCCTCTGCCACCAGTACCACCAGTACCAAGAGGCGCTGTCCCCCAGACAGAAAACTGGAAGGAGGAGGCAATGGAGGAGATGGAGAGACAGCGACAAGAGTGGGAGCCTCGGAGACCTCATCCCCGGGTGTGGCATAGAAGAAGAAGACAGAGGGAACAACAATTGTTCACTATCCCACAAACAGAGGAGTGGGATAGTGAAGCCACTCAACCTCCCTCTGCACTCCCAAGAGAAAGATTGAACTTGGAGCAGGACTGGAGCAGACGTTGTGTCTGTGGGGCTAGACCTGAGAGGTGCAACCATTAGCCAGGTGCATCTGAAGTTGGAAAGGAAAAACAGCCCTTCTCAGGGCTAACCAGATCTCTAGAAAAGAGAGACTATTCAAGTTGCCAATTTGTGTGAACGTAGAGTAGTGTGACTATAAAAACTCACTCATGTCTGTGTGTGTGTGTGTGTGTGTGTGTGTGTGTGTGTGTGTGTGCTGCGTTCGCGTAGACTTTTGTGTATAGTAGAGTGAGTGTTTTTTCTTCTCTTGCCGTTTGTGTGGATAGTAGATATGGTGTGTTTTATGCGCTCGCGTACGTTTGTGTGGATAGTAGAGTGTGTGTGTGTGTTTTTTTTTTTTCTTCTCTTCCCGTTTGTGTGGATAGTAGATATGGTGTGTTTTCTTCTCTTCCCGACTGTGTGGATAGTATAGTGTGTGTTATATGCGTTCGCGTTCGTTTGTGTGGAGAGTATATATGGTGTGAAGTCAGTGTAAGGGATGTTTTCCTTCACGTCCGTGCTTGAAGTATATAAAACATAGCGCTCGTTATTCGCGCCATAGTCGGCAGCGAACGTAGTGGAGTTAACATTGCATCATATCACAGCGCTAGGCATGGACACAACACCCGCATTAGCCTTGAATGCTATCTTAGGCTTAGGCCTTATCAGTACGGCAACTGGATGGAGTCTTTGTGCGAAGGAAAATCGTACCACTCTCCTTTTAATATGGGAAACACAAGTACCTCAAGAAGAAGGACACAGGGTAGGGCAGCAGGGACGAAACGACCGCCGTGACCGGAGAACTAACCAGCGAAGGTCATCGACAAGGTCACGTCAACAAAGGCAGCCACAACTGGGGATGGATACCCCAAGGATACCGGAATCTACCGCACCCTCCCAACTGGTTTCCAATAAAACTACTGGTACAACGCAGAAACAACAAGAAGTTCAAATGGAGCGGAGGCAAGTAAACATCACCATGCCGCCACCCCACCCCTACCTCCGACATCTGAGGTTCAACACACACCCAGGGAGACATTTGCCAGTGTTGCTGCCAAGTCACCAACTAGTAGGTCACCACCAAAGAGGAAATTAATCACTTCCACACCTACTAGCGCTCAGCAGGCCAGTACCCCCATTGCAGCAGAAAAACCTGTCAACAAAGGAAAAACACAGGTTATAAAGAAGAAATGAAAAGTAGTGGAGTCAACTGAGGCCGATGACACCGATGTTACACGGCTGCACAACTGGAACTTCACGAGACGGCCATGGATCCATGTATCGCAAGGGACTTCGTCAAATCAGTCCAATATACAGCGTGGCGATCATTCCAGACCGCGAAGCCCCCCCTCCCCACACACACAGCAGTTTAGCTTCGGGAAAAATACTCTCAGGAAATGCTACCCGGCAGCCTACACACATCATCCGACCCACACACTGGTAGAAGCCGCCGAGTTTTTGATATCACTTCACGGGTTAGAGGCATTCCCGGCTAGTCGGTATAGGGAAACCCGGACTGTGGAAGAAATCTGCATCGAAGACGCCCACCAGCTGACCTAAAAGCCTGCAGAGACATAAACAGCCCTTTTTAGGGCTAGAAATTGCCTCTTTTATTTTAAGGGATTCCAATTTGGCCAGGAATGCCATTAGAACAATCTATGACTCTGTCTTAATCCTTTCTTCCCCGTTCAAAATTCAAGCCGAATGCCTAATATTGACTAAACTATTATATGTCGCTTAAACATATTAGTAATCTAAATCTGCTAGGGACTCAGTTTTATGTACACTATGTACTAGTAAGATTGGATGATAGGTGATAGGCAAATTTTAAGACTTAAAGACTTTGGTTAATTGCACAGGTGGCTTACACAATATTGGCATTAGGTTTGTCCATTAGTATAACTGGACTGAATTTGAAATAAGTACGGGCTGGCGGTTCTGGGCTGTGACTACGTCCATTGCTGCCTCGCCGGATTGCCGAGACCCTTTGCTCCCACTCCAGACTCGGACACCCGTACATAGACGGTATGTGGAACGATTTCCATCCGTCCACACACCAGGTGCCCGAATGAGACGTCATTGCTGCCAACCAATGGCAGCGGGCGTCTCTTAACGATTGGTTGTCACCTGGTGGTAACGCAGTAGAGCTGACCATGCTTGAGTGTGTGTTGGGTTTATTCCCTCTCAAGCAATAGCCCCTAGCTGGTGAAGTGGCTGTAACAGTACTCAGTCGTCACCAGCTAGTATTAAAGAAACATCTAGGGCATATTTAACAGCCCTCTTTGAGGGCATTAAAGCCTGGGAGATGTGGCACGCTTTCCTTCCCCCAGGATTATTTAGAAATCCGCCATGCGGATATTAACCGGTCGCACATGCCCGTTAGGGCGAAAGCGACCTAAATCTAAAGTCAAAGTCAAAGTCATTCGCGCCATTATTCACACGGAACAGCTGAACAAAGCACGAAGTGATGGAAGGCAGTACTGCTGAACAAAGGAACCGCATGGCGCCAAACTGGCTACAAGCTATAGCAGTCATTCACGCACCAGCGGAAAGGGCCTTTAAGGCACTCGGCAAATAACAGGCGACTAATTGGAGCTTGCGGGCTGATGCGAAGAGAACTACGCTTCTCTTAGTCTGGGAGAGTACAACGGGAGTAGACGTGACGAACGAAACTATGGGAGACTATGGACTTGTAAGAAAACGTCGCAAGAAGAATCGTGCAGCGAGAAGGAAAGCGGCCCAAAAGAGGGAAGCCGACCACTCCACCGCCTCAGCGACAAATTCTAATAAGACACCGGGACTCCCAGAAACGTTAGAAGCATCCCTCAAAGTATCATCTTCAACATCAACCCACACTCGGCAGCAACACGTGAAGGACGTGGAAACACAGACGGACAAAGCCACTTCAGAAGTAACCTCAGCTCCTGAACAAGAAGAAAATACAGAAACTGAGGTGGAAAATTCTTCTGCAACTCAGGAAAACAGGGAAACTGACGAAAGGGCGGAGGGTGGACTAGGAGAAACCCTGCAAGATGAAAATAAGGCCTACAATTTCGCATGCGCAGTGAAGTATGTGGGCTGGAAGGCTTTAAATTTGAGAAAACCCAGACCATAGCAATAGCACTTCGGTCGGGGTATCCTCTCAGAATTCTACGAATTAGCGTTCCAGAAAGCTCCGCTCACCGTTCTCTACAACGCCGCCATGGAACTAGGACAACTCTATGGATTTGAGGCATTTCCAGAAGGTACCTATGAAGAACCACGTACAGCGGCAAAGCTATGCAAGGAAGAACTAGGCCGCAAAACCTTCCGGCTGCCGAAATAACAGCCCTTTTAAGGGCTCATTATTGCCTCATTATTTTAAGGGAATCTAATTTGGCTTAGAATCCCGTTTTGATCAAACCTTTATTTATATCATGTATACCGAATTTGACCCTTTGATTCCTCCATGAAAATTTTTGCCTGTTATTAACTAAGCGTGATACTAAAACACTGAGTCACTTGATTTAACTGATTGGTATATTTTTAGAAACTTTTTATGTACACTTTGTACACTAAATTCCAACTATGAATTACATTAATTAATGATCAAAATTTTTAATAACTCATTTTATTTGATTAATTGCACAGGTGGCTTACACAATATTGGTAATAGGGAATGTCCACTAATCTAACTAGACGGAATTTGACAAATAAGTGCGGACTGGTGTTTTGGGGGCGTGGACGACAACCGTTGCTGAGCGTTTGCGGCCTTTCCGGGGGCCCCTTTCCTCCTTTTCCTCAGCCAGACAAGTGAAAAACGCGACTTCGCTCATTAAAGCGGGGTTGTAGTGGCACCATTCCTACAACCCCGACCAATTAAATATCCCGACAACGGAAATTAATAAGTCGCGAAGGAACTTAGCATTCAAAGGTGACTATAATTCTTAGTTAGTTATTCGCGCCATTCAACGCTGAATATAAAAAATGGCAAGTAACATGAAGAGGATGCTGAGATTGCAGGAGGTGGTAGACACAGTAGGCATGGTGGAGGAGATGCTAGTGAGAATGCAGTTTGGGGCTTATAGTCCCTACACACTAAGTATGGAGATTAACAATTTAAAGAAAGGAAAGGACATCTTAAATGAGATGATAAGAATAGAAAAGGAAGATATAGAAGACAGAGGATGAGAGAATGGAATGAAAAAATTGAAAAGGAAGAAGAAAATGAAAAGAGGAAGAAAAAAAAAGAGGAGCAGGAGAAGGAAAAATGGAGGAAAAGAATGAACAAGAAAGACGAGAAGTATAGGACAAAAGATAAGTTAGTGGAGGAAAGAAGAAATTAGAAGAAGAAGAAGAAGAAACCCAATGGCCCTTTTCAGGGCCACTTCATATGCCTCGAAAAGATTTATTCTTTCTTGCCTATATGTGTTGTATGCTTCTGTCTCTCTTGTGTTTGTCCATACCTAGAGTAGCCGCGCGTATTTAGGTCAGCCACTTGCAACATTGTTGCAAGTGTCCAGTACCGTGACGTCATCCCACCTGTTCCATTCCTATTGTCCGTATACAGGCCAAGGGTTTTGATTTTGTCCGTATAAATCTTGTCCGTATATCCCCCCAGGGTTTTGATTTTGTTCGTATAAATCATGTCCGTATATCCCCCCGGGGTGGGGTCTGTAACGTTAATTCCAATTGTCCGTATATCGCCCCCTTCACTACTACTGTACCAAGCTCAGTTAATGTCACCCAAAATAAATAAACTATTTCATCTCAGCAAGTTGTTATTACACTAGTCGGTCTTACTT
>JAECUM010017103.1:0-22064 GCA_016617855.1 Megalonaias nervosa | reverse complement strand
GTTTTAGCTTGGATACATTGTAGCACGCCTATATATTTCGCTCATCCTTATCCATTAACCATACCTAACCATTGCGTGCAAATTCACAGACGTGGCACAAATTGCAATGGAAAACTCTATGCTATATATAAAATAAACCCCTGGGCTACTGATGTCACTGCTTTCCTAAGGCTTTAGGAGGAAAACCTTGACCGCTAGCCTTAAAAGATTTATGGAAAATCCTGAGCTACTGTTCATCAAAATGTGAAGATAAAGAAAAAGCCTATATGCGACCCTCATTCTAAAGTGTATGAAGAAACTGGCTGGAGACAGTGATTTTATGCCCATCCGCCTCCACACCTTGGCCGCTGGTCTTCAAACGTTTAGGATAAAACTATGACACTGTCCTTAAATGTCAATGTACTGAGAGCTCTGTGCAACTAGTCGTCAAACATATAGGTAAAAATTTGGCCAAAGATCGTACTGAAAACCATTGGTGATAACACGCCAATTCGTCGGTAAAAAGCTTCCACTGGCCATTCAAAGTTTACTTTAAACCTTCCACAAACATCCTCATACGTTCCCTACGAACGACCATATGGTTAGAGTTCATGAACTTCTAATTTCAAAATGTGCCTCCTAAATGGAGTCGAATACCCTTATGTATGTGCGACTTGGGTAGGGTATACAATCTTTATGACCCCAATTGTGATAATTTCAAATTCCGTAAATTATACAAACTATCCAATGAATCCAAACAACTAAGAAATATTATATATCAATAAAGTATTGAAATTAGATTTAAAAAAGCCATCAGCGCACATTACTCATGTCCATCAACCCAGCTTCACACATCTAATCCAATGCAACGTCTTATATCATCGCTATCAGATTCATTTATACTCTTAATAATTGCTACCTTAAATCTTGACGTGGTAAAGAAAATAACACCAGCAGCTGATGCCCAGTATGCAACAATTCATCATAAACCTGAAAAAGAAGCATCACAATATATATGAAGAAGTGGTTAGCAGTAATTATCCAGACAGCGTGACAAAACTATTCAATAAGAGTGTTGAACGTCTTAAATTTGGTCACACCTACAGCTAAGCTCTTAATAAAAAATAATAAATCATGAATCCTAAAATATCAGCAAAGAAGGAACATGTATTGATATATCTATCTTTGCCGAAGCTGGTAAAAATTACGTATATGAATAAAATAATAACCATTTAGTTAATAGACTACTTAATCTTTGATCCATTTGCTGCTGTAAATATACACCATTTCAAAGTACCAGCTAATTGATACAAGAATTACTAAAATGCCTCTGTCAATTGACAAGGAAATAATGTTACTTGCTCGCGTTAAAAGCCAGCATATATATATATATATATATATATATATATATATATATATATATATATATATATACTTATATATAACAACACTCTTTCTTATATATACTATATATATATATATATATATATGCCAAGCAAATCTGCTGTTTGCTTGTGTGACTAAGTTAAATACATTGATATCACTAAGTTTCATGTCTTTTTTAAATTTATGAGACAACTAAATATCTGGAATCATCGCCAGTAGTAATAGCGCCAATACGGCTATTTCTTCCACGGTTAAAACGTTTATAACATTTGCTGTGGTATCTGTATTTATACAAATAGCTATAGCAAGAGAAGTAACCGTTTGTTCTTTATTTTGGAACATCCGTTTAAACATTTCGTATAAACGTAATTTAGTTTAAACTTTGAGATTCACTTTCCTGAAGCCTTGTTTGTGCTATTGTCCATATATTATTCATGCCAAACTATTCCATCTCTTTGGATTTCATGTTTGTTTTTTTCTGAATGTTTTCATTTTGCAATGTCGTTGTTTGGATATTACATATGTCTGTCAAGCAAGTCATAATCTAGTTTTATTGATGTTTGAAATAATCAGTTTCGTTGTATCTGCATTATCCCTTAATTTTACTTTGTCTAACGAAGCATTTAATGTAGGATGCTTCTAATCTACTGAAGTGTTTATTTCTGATGCGCATGGTATCAATTAGTTTCGTTTCCTTTTCCTAAGGATCTCTTATGCTTTGCTCCGTTCTTACCGTAATATGGTTGGAATAAGGTGTTGTTCATTAACTTGGTGTAATAATGTAGAAGATATAGTTTTCCTGATCTATACCTTTTATCATTTTTCCAAACCTAAAGATGTCTAAACGCCACATCTACCATTTTTTGTAGCTTTAGATTTCTTTTAAGTTATTAATGCAATTAATTAGAATAATATAATATGTCTTTTTATTTTTGTCTAGATATATGTAATATAATGTTGATATTTTAATTTATTGTTATTTTAATATGCGTTTATCACAAATCAGCCATTATTAATGAGGTTTGATGATATTAATTAACATTATACATTGCTGAATGATCTGCGTTATATGAGTTCAAAACAATTCAAATAAACATTCGAGATAATTTTAATGCTCTATCTGCAGAAATTTCAAAGTCATTGGCAAATGTAACAATGGCAGGAATATGCTTTTCAAGAGTAAATTTATTCAAATTGATATCTAAAACGAATTAAACAAAGAGCTGAAAGAAAATTGTACGTAATTGTCTTCTCAATATACGTCCAGTTGACGAAAGCAAAACGCAAAAACGGAAAATGACATAAACACTACAATAATTGAACTATGTAACGAAAGAAACCCAGAAAATACATTGCAGTGGAAGAGATGAACTTATAATGTAAGGTCAGTGAATCATTTGAGAAATAAATGGTCCAATATTTTGCGGAACTGAGTCAAAAGTAACGTCTGTATTTGTGAGAATGAATCTAACTTTTAAGAGCATATTGAGAAGCATTTTATTGAAAATGAAATCGGAAAATGGGGAGATATATCATGAAACATTATTATTTTATTTGCTTAAGGCCAATTCAAGCCAATTTGCCTTGCAACAGACGATAAATGTAGAACAAGTTAGAATCCGGGTTACTTCGAATGTATATGGAACGTCCACTATAAAATTAGTGAGAAAGGAATGATAACCAAATTTTAGGTCTATTGTACTTTCTATACGTGTCAATGAGACCTTTCCTTTCAGTTTAGATCACTGTAATATTGTTGTTGTTCATGTGCAGTGAGTACTTAGACGTTCCACGTCATCATTAGGCGGAATTAGGTAAAGCAAATGCATCACTGACACCGCCTAATGAAGTCATTTTCAAGCTGCATCCTAATCGGGACAGCGACAAAGAATCCCAGCAATCATCTTATTACTCGATTTACGTTATATAAGTGCAGCCAATTATATATTGCATTGTTATGTCTAGGCTCGTACTAAAGTAACAAAGAAAAAAGTAAAGCCAACAAGCTTTGTAAAGTTTAACAAATTATGTATTTCCTAGAAAATCAAGGTATAAAAAGAATAAGGAATTAAGGTTTATGAATCTAATCCAAACATAATCCTAGAATTAATAAATATAAGTTCTAGCAATAAAAAGTCCTATGTGAATCACAGTTCGAATCCCTATGAAGTTCCAAGATGGAAGGCGATGACGTCTTCTATAATCTGGTTTGTGTTGACGTGTCAATAGTTCCTTGTTGAATCACCAAGAATAATAATCCGGCTTTAGAATTTCGAATAATTTCCAAAAAATGTCTTTGTCCAAGAATTCGAATGAGCACAAATATTTTCTAGGGTACATAAATTATTAATTCAGAAAAATAAAAAAACTCAACTTAAACTGGCAATAACAAAAATACCCTTGAGCTCCAAAGGTATAAATTACCACTAAATAAAATCACTATGAAACTTCAATTTTAGCCCCAACTAAAACGCAATTCAGACCCTTGTGATGGGGTCACGTGATCACTTAGTCCGAACGGCGTAAAAAGACTACAAGTCGATTATCACGTTCGCCATGAAAAACTTTGATTCTACTGAACAAAGTGTACTATAAGATTGGATACAAAAAATAAATAAAATGGTTGTTTACAACAAACTCAAAATTGGCTCTGAATCTAGGTCACGATTGATACAATGTTTCAAGCTACTGCTGGTTTATCAGGCTAGAAAGAACTGAACTGAATTTTCTGGAAAAATGTCAATTCCAGTAAATAAAATTAACATTGCAATAACATGTAATGAAATAAAATAAAAATAAATAAATTCAAAACTAACAAACAAACATTTAATTACATATACGTAACAGTATATGTTATGAAATTAAATCTATTAATGAAATGAAGCATCGAAATACTTACGACAGACGATATACAGGTTCTGAAAATATAACGAAATAGTAATGGTACTATTGGGGAGGATGTAACAAAATCAGAGGATACAAACAACGAAAAATTACTGTGATTGTGGAAAAGACATGATAAATAAACGAATTGTTTCATCTTAGAAAATAGATTTCACAATACATTTATAAAGGGGAACCACAGATAATTGAATAAAAGACCACCAGATATTTTCCGAAATTGTGATTGAAAGAAATAGTAATATGAAAATAGCACATGTCATCTTTGATAAACATATTGGAATGGGAAATAAAGATATTCCAGCCGCGTTCAACTACTCTTCCGCAAGAATAGAAATTTAAAAAAAAAAAAACAATTGTGAATGAAACTAAAAACAGAAATTTTACAATGAAGCTGGAAGACTCGTGTAATAAATATTCAAAGAAATATAGATGTGCAGCTGGAGAATAATCCAATATTAGTTTTGATTTATTTATTTTTAATGATTTATTTAATCCAGCTTTTGGGACAAATAGAAAGAAAAATAGAAACTTGAGTTCATTTAACCATCTTTCGTATAAACAAAGTCACGGCACAATTTCAATATTGCACAGATGATTCTAATATACCATCAAATATAGACGAGAATAAAACACAATAGAGCACACTTGTGACAATTATTCTTAACGTGTCTGCAGTAATAAAATGATAGGAGATATTTCTACCGACCCAGATTTATGACTAAATGATTTTGTGTTCGGTCATTGTTAAGTAGGATGCCAGCTAGAGGAGAGATCTTGGGGTCTTTTTGGACTCTTAGTGTTGTATTTGTAAATAGTAGCGTGTCGCGGTCAAGCAGTCGTTCGAACCAGGCACACTCTTATTGGCTAGTTAGAATCCTATACAGAGCAACAATGGATACAGTAGCCTTAGCGTATTTTGGTTAAGGTACGTGGTCCCATTGTCTGGACACTGTATAACAATTTATGTTTTGAAATGCAATGAAACACAGTCTATAATTCGGAGTCTGCTAAGCATTTATTAGTTAAAATGGCACTTTCACTTTGCTGAGAAAGCCACTGCATTTGCAAATTTAATTTCTGTAATGATTGATTTTTAAACGGCGATAAAGGTATTAAGATATACAAAACTTTCGCGGTTTGATGCAAAACAGAGTATGTTGTCATCTTCTCTTTGGGGACAAAAATAACAAAAATGTCGACACTTTGAACTAATAAAAATCCTATGTAAATCATCTTGTGTAAGATGTGGTGTAGTAAATCAACGTCATTTTAAAAACTGTTTTTCAGATGGTGTGTTGTATTTATACCATAAGTTACACAGAATATTATTTGTAGCAGCTGAGTTGGGGGTGGGTGGGAGCACTGTGGGAAGCTACGGAAGGTTAAATCTAGTGATTCTTCGGACAGGTTTGATTCCCATCCTCAACTCCACTTCCCAGGCTAGACATGATGGGGCCGTACAGGGATGTAATATTAGCTGTTCATAGCCCATTGTGGGAATTTAATATGAAGAAATTACTATAATGGATAGACGTATTAACAAAGACGTTCATCCTAGTTTAAGAAAAGACATAAAAAACCAACATATCTACATTGTAATAAACCCACAGAAATGGCTGGAGTGTGTGATAAAATAAACCACATATATGCTAACAAACTTACTGTCTCTGTGATAGACAAAGCACTTACCTAATTACAGACAATATATTTGCGTTCAAGATGGCTGAGGATAGGCCATCTCATTTACTTTGCTTTAATATACCACGTATCATGATACGTACACAACTAGAAGGACAATCCATCACACCAAGAGAGTAATACAATGGGAGAGTATCTTGTTTTACAAACATGCATGTATACATGCATACGTACATACATACAATCATAACAAGTACAGATATACATCATGAGGTATGGAATACACACAAAAACGCACGTGCATGCCAACACAATTACACCAAGGGAATATTAACATGCATTTGTGCTATCATGCTTACATATATTCATACAATCACGCATTACTACAAATAAATATAACAAGGGAGAAGGTTATACAAAACATATAATAACGCATCAACAGAGAAATAGACAAACATAGGAAAGTTAGCAATAATGTACCTGTCGACTTTCTAGGTTTGAAGAGTTTAAGAATTCCATATTGATCATATTCATATAAAATCACTCTCTTCGTTGTCTTCAGCTTTCAGTGTACTAGAATGGAGACATGAAGTTATCGTTGCAAAACACAAGGTAACACGGGATGGGACTAGCTGATTGGTCGAAGAAATAGCATTTTCATTGACCTTCGAATTGTAGAATGAGTTCCACATCAACGTGTTCTGTCATATTTCCAGTCATCCCCTTGTTTAAGTGTATGGAATTCCGCCCTCCTCCATACAATCTGCCACAATGATTCAAAGGACGATTTGAATTCTTCTGTCCTGTTACCATTCAAAGAAAGATAAAACTTAAAATCTTCGTTTAGTTTCCATCATATACAGGTTATCCATTAATTCGTTTACTTCGTTGACATGTCACAGGTTGTAGCACTGATAACAGAATCACAATAACACCTGATAATGTAGATTAAGGTAAATATTGTAGGTCCTGGCGATACTTGATGTCATTGTATTGTATCACTGATTTTGGATGGCCTTAATTTTCAAAATTAAATATGACACGTTTTTTTATCGTCAGCTTGTCTCTGTCATTTCAACTCGAATAGCATCGATTTAAATAAATCTGCAAGAAACTCTGCAGATTTTCCTTGGGAGAACGGGATAAATCGTTCAACTTTGTACTTGCATGCTATGGCCCAGTTCTACGATCATTCTGCACTGATAGCTCTTTGTATGTGATAATCCGAGAAGCGTTTTGTTCGCACAAACACACACACACACACACACACACACACACACACACACACACACACACACACACACACACACACACACACACACACACACAAATTTTGGTGGCATGTGTTTTATTTAGCTTTGGTAATGATACATATGTGTGTCTTTTTGGAGTGATATGGGTTGCCTTGAAAATGGCCGATGCAAATAGTCCATCAAATTCATGAGCTATTCAGCTGTAACTACCTTTTAAATATTCCCTGGTCCGAGTGCCACTTCTCTGGTCATGGGCGTTATTTCTATTATATTTAGTGTAGCTATTGCTGACGGCTTTGGTGCTTTGGGAGTCATATGTTGCTTTTCCATCTTAGTCTTCTTCAAAATGTTTTGATGCAATGCTCTCATCTATTTCGCTTAAGTCAGACATGTTACATACACTAGCTTTTTCACCGCTCACACTATGTTGACCACTGACCGTCATCAGATAAATGCTTAGTATTCTGGCGCTTGTAGAAAATTAGCGTCTTCCTCCATTTGACCTCTTACAAATATTTGAAGCTCTTCTATCTCATCTTAAAATCATACGATTCTAACATGTACATGTATATTGTCAATTAACTTCCAAATTTCCCTGCTAAATGACCAAAATCAAACAAATCGTCTAAAACGTTTTGATGTAATAATAAAGTGATATTAATTTCCTTAGGGCCTAGTATTGTTCTTCAAACCACTAATGATAAATGCAAGCAGGGTCTCATAATGCTCAAGAAATGATAATTCCCGTAGTGTCCCAGAATAGTCCAAAAACAATCTATAGTAATTTCCAGAGTGACCCCATAACTACGCAGGACGCTTATGTTCGTTGGGTCAGCATTCTATCTAATGAATCGTCTGCCATTTTTCTTCTATATAGACTTGGATGTGCAAAACTAAGCTTTCTTTAGATTATGTATCTGCCACTCAATTTAGAAATGGTACTGACTTTGAAATTGTAGGAATACCATGTGCATTTGGCGACATTTCCGAACGGGTGAGGCTTTTTTTATAATTGCTTATTCAGACATGCAAAGAAACTGAATTTTAAATAATCTTTTGATGTGATGTATTGCTTATTTCTCGCAGAGTAAAATAGAAAGCCATATGGTTGGAGGAAGTTTGTCAATCATTCGCAATCTTTCAATCGTGGATGAAAATATTACACAGCTACGTGAACTTGGTTTCCTGGCAATCGTCCGTCCATATTTGGATTCAAAAGCACTATCAGATCGTTTGTGCGCGATTTTCTCTCTGGCCAACCTTATTGGAGAAGCAGAAAGGGAGATTATACATGGGAAGGATGACTTACTGAAGATGATCGTGGAAACGTTGGAGAAGACTCTTCAGGACACAAGGCACAGGTGCGTGGTAGACTCTCGCATCTTTCTTGCACGGGATTGTGCATTGAGTAAGTGTCATTTCTTTTCAACTACATTCCAAACCTTAATTTCATGTTTTTATCTTACAGGGATATAATTTTCTGCATATGGACGCAGATGTCCTAATAATACTTATTCTAGGAAAACACAGTTCTATCAAATAGATTGTGAGCGTTATAATTATATATTCAGAATAATCGCCCGAAAAGATAAATTCCAAAAGCAATCCCAATGAACAAATTGAAATGAATGAATTCAGTAATACTAGTATCAATCATTTAAATATTTGCATGAAGCGACTATCAGGCCGAAGGCAGTAAAACTCAGGAAACTAAGGCTGGCCAATGTAATAGTGTGTCAGATGCACAAATGAAAAACCAAGAAAAGAAAACAATGAACGCATTCTATATCAGCGTCTGTTATGTATATGAGATATAATCTGCTTCAGAAATTAGGCAGAAATTAAAGCAAGTGGGAATCCCCGTACATTTTGTTCAGCATATTCGAAAAATTATTTAGTGACTTTAAGCGCCGCAGTTTAAGAAAAGATATAGTGACGAACGAACAATCTCAGTATGCCCATTTATACTTTTCTAAGCTGTGGGGGCCAAAGATAATCTTCATTGATCGTCATCTGTTGCAGGTACAAATTGTATAATTTTCTTATTTATTGAGCCCAGAATCCCACAATGAGTGCATTGATCTATTTTCAAATTAGTTTAAAAGCAAAATACGATAAACAATCTAATTTTAGAACCCAAAGCAAATACACGTACAGACTATTTAAATCTTAATAAAGGCGCGTGTCATGTGTTACAACCAGTCATAGACATGGAGAAAACGTACCTAAGTGAGCGAGAGTGCATTTTGGCTCCATGACTAAACGTTCCACTTTCCGAATAAGAATCACAATATCTGAAACATATTCGGATTACGTGGAAAGAAAGAAGCAAAGATAGCGATCTCATGTATGATACTGCGGTGCATACGTCAGGCAGAACGTGTTGACAATACAAAGCGAAAGATGTGAACAAAACATTGAGTTTCAAAATGAATACAGTAGTAAGGGAAAAACCAGGTTTCTGGCTCAAGGACCTAATCCCACCGCCAAACAAATACAAATTCCCTCTTTGAAGACCCTCAAAACCCCACCCCGACTTGTTTTATCAAAAACGATGACAAGGTTTCTAGCTCAAATACAATTCTATAATTTTTTCGCAGATTCGCTAGAGACCCTATCCCACCCATCACTTTAGATAATCCCAAGTTTATTTCCCTTGATTATATCAAGGAGTTTAGATAACATTTAGCTAGAGGCCCTAGACGGTTTCACATTATCGACGCTGGCACAGTATACCAACTGGGTTTCTAGTTCGAGGATAGGTCCTATCGTATCAAGGAGTTTAGATAAAATTTTATTTCTCTTGATTATATCAAGGAGTTTTGACCTCATCGCCGATCATAAGTGTTTCAACTACAGATATTATACATATTTCATTATCGTGATAATAGAGACTGAACTTTATTCTACCGCTTACACAACGACGACATTTGAATAAATCTTTTATTTGTAGTTTGTTAAGAGGATTCCTTTTATCAATGAAATATACTTTCGATCGATCTAGATCAATGGTAAGTTTAGTATACTTTTGTTGACTGATTGGATCATGAAAGTTATTAAATCCCTTTCATAACTCACAGCTTAATTTTTCGAGATAATTGAAATACTCGCTGTTATCAGATTTGATGAGTGAAAGTTCTAACTAGTCACGATTACTAAAACATATTCCTGATATTTCATTGCTAATTTCAACTGTCAATTGTTTTCCGTCTATCATTGGATATTTGATTTTGCTGTTGATGATATTTGTCACTGTCAAAATTTCAAACATTATATCTAACGTTTAGATAAAATTTCATACCCTAGTTATCAAATATAATGTCAAGTATAAATCAGTCATGGAGACGGTACCCAAGTGCAAACGTATCTACTCCGTTTTCGGTAATAATGTTTGTCATCAAAATTATTTAAACCGCGTTTGATAATAGCATCTGTTTCAAGTTTATGATGATTTGTTCTAATAGCCATTGCTCTTATGTAACTAATGCCGCCGTCAAGCGCGTACTTGTAATCATCAAATCCCATAAACTTTTCAACAAAATCAAGAGGCAAACTTTTTGCTTTTTTTTTGGTTATTTTATTATTGTCTAACAACAAAGCATACATTTTGATACACAATCCAATAAAGTATTTGATGATACTTGAGTTATTCTCGTCCTTAAATTTACCAATAACCTTTTTACTTGTGTCATCATAAAATTGCTATCGTAAGGGCAATCGGAGAAAGCAAACAGAGGTCTGTTATCAAAGATATCCTGATAGACGTCCTCACATTCGATTTCATAAACAAGCGAGTCAGTATCAGTAAACAATAATCTTCTTGACGGCCACTGCTTTTTGACAAATTTGTAATGCAAATCGTACATGAGCCAAACTGACAAATCTGACACAAAAGCTCCAACATAAATCGGCTTATTTAGTTTTAGATTTGGTTGTGGTCGCTGTATTGCGACAAGATTTTCATTAAAAATTTTCATACGGACAAAATCATCGTTTGATACAAGTTTGTTTCGGCGGTTCATATTATTAACTAGTTCGATGTTTACCTGTCTTCTAATATTTTCCATGGTCTTACCAAAGACGGAGTTGTTCATAAGTTTAAAGACGTTTTTCTTAAAATCACGGCGACTGATTAAATTTTAGCACATGATGAACTTTTCTCAGCACAAGACCAGCGTCTATTGCTTGTTTTAAAACTCTCTCATGCAAAACATAATTTCTCTTGTCAAGTAAATTTGGGACTAGTTTTTTATACTAGAATTTTGTTTTGGTGATGCTATTGCTTGTTGTTCTTGAGATAGCAAACTATAGTCTATTATCATTGATTCTGCACAAAGCGGATAATCGTCGTGTAAATCGTGTAACGAAATAGGATAGTCGAGATCAACTTCAACGAGATAGGAGACATAGTCAGGTACGCTTTTCTCCGTCTCCGCCAGAACTTGGTCAGTCGTAATCCAACGAAATCCACCAAATGGCATTGACTAGGTCATTGAAACATCGTAAAGGTTATTGCGATCTAGATAAATGATATACTTCGATGGAATATCAGGCTCGTACTCGCTCATATATTTGTTGTTTGCTTTCGAAAACTTTTTTGTTATCACGCCAATGCCACCTCTGATACCTTTCTCGATAAAGGTAAACATGTCAACATCTGTTAGTAACTCTAACTTTACTTTACTACACTTTAATAGAGCATCCCAAGATAAGTCCGTAATTGTTATAACTCACTTTTTGAAAACTTTCAAATACGTCCGCAAGTAACAATACATCAGTTTTCAAGTACAAATCATGATAATTGCCAAACGTCTTGCACTCGAATTCTTTCCAAATATCTCGTGCGTACTTATATTCGTCATCAGTTATATTTTCATTTTTTAGTTGCAAATAAAATTTATCTTTGTGAGGTAAAAACTTTCATCAAATTTGCTCCAATCATCGAGATACTTGTACGGAAATACTCCTCCTTTTGTCAGTAGATTAAATTTATCTGCAAAACAATCTCGTAGGTTATAAAACTCTCTACCAGCTTTTACAGCATTTTCTACAAAATTTTCTAACAACACTAATGTAAGTTGTAGGCTGTCAATAAAACGCAACTTACCTAGCGTAAATGACATATACTTTTCAAAATTTTTTTGAATGCACTAGATTACATTATCTAGTTTTAAACGAGACTTTATTTCATCATTGCCACAACATTCTACTATAATATGACTGTCATATCCTCAGAAATTATGAAGAACAACTGGAATAAAATCTGGAGCGTGAAAATTGAAATTACATTTATCATGAGCCGCGCCACGATATTGTCCTGTTAGATGACAATGATCACGCACTTTTTTTTTATCAACGTCAAATGCTTTTCACAAATGTGACAAAATTCCGCTTGTTCTTGATCAGATGTTTGTTGAGCTGTTAACGTTATCATTGGAACAACTCTTTTTAAACGTTTAAATATATCATCAACTTCGTCCATCTACTGCTTGAGAAGCCAAACAGCTGTATTCTATCCACGATATAATTTAATCGGCTTCGATAAATTCGAATCACTACAGCATACTACCTTATACGCTACCCCACATGGAATATGATTTTGAAGTTTTCTAGTACTAGACTGATTAGGGTTATTTTCTGCACCAAGCACAGGCTGTAGCAGACACTCAAAGTCAACGTATAACACGAAAGGAATTTTTAGTTTGTGATTATAATTCATAAACACGGGTGTCAACGGCGAAGTAACAGCGCGAACTAACCCCCGTAGCGATGCTACGGTGAGAAAAGCTCGATTCGGTTAGAAGTTTCAGTTTGGCGTTATTGACCTTTTTTTTTTTTCGTGTGAAACTTTATTTTAAGACAAACTTGCTCGAGAAAAGGAGGTTGGACATTGCCAGGCCATAAATACACCGGAACGTAGAATTCGCTACACAAACACCTTGACGGAAACGATAATCCGCTGTCCGGACAAGAGCTTTACAATCAAGGTTATGCAGTAGCAATGTGTTATGATATCTGATATCGTGATAACGAACAGTTTAAATCTGGCTGTACTAAAGACGAACTTCGCGCTATAAAACCTGTGAATATGCGGGAACGATTCGATCGGAGGTTGATGCAGGGATTTATTAGAGCAAAATATAAACTTGGTCTCGGTAGGAATGATGATCTTGCATCAGAGCTACACAAACGTAAAAAAAAGTTTCCGCGACGTAGCGTCGCAAATGCCGTTGACGATATCTGGGCGACAGATTTAGCTGATATGTCAAATCTTGCTCAATTTAACGCTGGCGCTGATGGCGCTCCAAAGAAGTTTCTTTTTAATGTCATAGACGTTTTTAGTGAGTACGCGTTTAGTGTACCCGTTTCAGATGAAACAGGATAGTCGATAACTGATGCGCTAGTGCAAATAATAACAAGCACGGAAAGAAAACCAAATAAAATTTAGAATGATCACGGAGCAGAGTTATTTAATAAAAAATTTGAGCAGTTTTTGGAACAAAATAACATCAAAAAATATGTAACAGGAAATGAAGGTAAGAGTGTTGTCGTCGAGCGATTTAATCGCACGCTAAACGAGCTGATACATAAACATTTGACAGTTAAAAATACTAGTAAATATATTGACAGTCTACAGCAGATTGTTGATAAGTATAATAACACAAAACATCAAACCACCAGAATGTCACCAAACGACACAATTAAAAATCCTATATTAGCGAATGAAAACATGTACCGCAGACATAAATTTAAAGTTGGTGATAAAGTTAGAATTTCTCTAACGAAAAAGGTGTTCGAGAAAGCATTTACTTCAAACTGGAGCGAAGAAATGTTTGTTATTGATAAAGTACTTTTGACAATACCAGTGACTTAAGCGATAAAAGATGTCAGGGGAACCGGTTACTGGTAGATTTTACGAACAAGAATTTCAGAAAACTGAACAAGATATATTTGTTATCGAAAAAGTTATTAGGAAGAGCGGCAACGAAAGTCGCGTCAAGTGGAGAGGATATAGCGATACATTTAATAGTTGTGTACCAACTAAACAAATAATTAACATTGGGAAATAATGTTGTTATAAATTTCCTCGTACTTGCTTTTGACAGATTTACAATTTGCAGGCTTACATAGCGATATTAAATATTGTCTGCGATCATTAGAAATCGTTATAACGTTAAATATCTTGGCAAATATGAAATTTATATTTTTCTCTCTCTTTGAAAATCTAATGTTTAGGAAAGGTTTTGTCAGCTGCCATGACATTTGTTGCTCAGCGACAGTAAAATTAAATTTTTTATTATTTTTTGGCAATATGATACTTAACATTATATTGTCCAGTAGTCGGTCTGCTGTAATTTTTTTTTTCATCAACAACACCTACAATCTAGTCTTGTTCATCATCTTTGTTAAGTAAAATGTCGTCCTCGGTATAAGACTCACATTTATCTCCAGAGATGAAATCTCTGGCGACTTTGTCGTCCGCGATTGTATCGCGGGAGATGAAATTTCTGGCGATTATATCGCTGTTGGAGAGGGTATCTCTAGCGATTACATCGTTTTGCTGTAAAATTGTCATTAGTGATTGTATCGACGACGACCTTGTCGTCCGCATATATATCAGCAAGTCGTTTCATCAGATTTATATTATAATATATTTTTATCTAATTTATAAAGTAAGATGCAATCGTCAGAGATGAAATCTCCAGATATAAAGTGTCATCAAAAAGTTAATATATTAAATTATGTAGAACTAGCCGAGGCAGTGCGAAAATGTTCCTTGGGTTACAATTCATATTCCTTTGAAGTTAATGTCATGCAAGGCGACTCTGATAAAATTCTTCTAACAGCGGCAGAAAAAATAAACCTAATGACAGAGCAGTAATGACGTTGAAATTTAACAAAGATGATGTTCTAATATTTGCTCACAAATGTTTTACCAAAACTGAGCTAGAAAATATAATGAATCATCATCTCTAACGCCGATTCTATCACAGGTTGACATTGATGTAGTTGATTTAGTTCTGCCATCTGCTGCATCTTTCATTGATTTGCTCCTAATTTTAAGGTGCTTTGCGGCAGAATAAATTGATTTAAATTTCATTTCTTCACCAGTGTTAAGGTTTATTGAAATTACTTGTCTAGCATATCTAGCACCACCAGTATCCCCACGTCTGCCATTTTCTCTTGGTGTAACTAAATCTAGGTTTTCAATTCTATTATCTGTTTTAATTTTGTTGATGTGATCAGTAACTAGATTATTTAAAATGACGCCGTTAAAAGTTTCGTAAACAAAACGATGTGATAAATAACCAACAATATCTGTTTTAATGCCACGTGCCATCATATGTAAATAACCACATTTATCTAAACTTCCAACAACATTTTCTGTTTGTTTATTCCGTATAATACCGCGATCGTTAGCCTCATATAAATCAAGCACAGGATGTGGCTGAAAATTCGTCCTGCAAAGACAAATTCTCAATATCATCATCAGTAACTGCGCCGTTGAAATGATATACACGTTGTCCTTCTGGAATTTCATCACAGAATAACGTGTAAATAAAATCTTTCTCAAACATCTCAACTCGTTCAGTATTATCTCCGCTTGCGCTGATCTTATAGCCGGCTGGTGTTGCTTTGCCAATCGGTCGTCCGTACTTGACGTGAATCACCGAACCTAACATATTTCCTGCGTACATGTTGTACTTAGGGTGAATATGATAATGTTCTTGTTCACTTGCGAAATTATATGTCATTATACTATAAGTAATTTATATCTCTAATTGATTGTTCAACTGGCGTGCGGTGAGTTATCAATCGAACAACCAATTAGAAATATAATATTACATTATATAACAATGTTGAAGCTATGTGATATAGCTAAGAAGAGTCTTATGGGTAAACGTAAACAGATAGCCACCGCTTTTTCCGGATTTGACAACAGCTATCAGTTTGATAGAGAAATTGTACTTGTAAATTTTACTGCATCATTTGTTAGAACAAACCGTAAAACGTGGGCTTGAAAAACACAAGGGCTTAAAATACTGGTACAATTTCACGTTATATTTTCAAAGCTGCTTGTAACACACAATGAATTTTCAGACCCTTACATTAACGCAGAATCGAGATGTGTTTTGATTGGAACTAATCTGTGTTTGCTAGCCGAAGAAATACACCATGAAATTTGAAAAAAAGATAGAAGAATTTACTGAACTAGGTTTGGACTGGAAGTTTGAAATGATTTCTGAAATTTTACTTCACACAATGAAATATAACATATTACCCGGTAGAGGCGATAATAGCGCTGGGTATGTTGACTTACCACAAAAAATTAAAAAAAGAAATGTTGTATAAACGTAAAGAACTTTGATCGAACATGTTTTCAGTGGGCTATTCTTTCTGAGATGTTTCCAATAGAAAAAAATGCTGATCGCGTTGACAAGTATCTTGCTCCCGTCTTAAAATTAAATATTACTGGTATTGACTTCCCCGTTGCAGAAAATCAAATACCAAAATTCGAAAAGCAAAGTAATATTTCAGTTAATGCATTTGGTCTTGACGAGCGTGAAAACGAATATCCGAGATATATTTCAGGAAAAGGATTGCAATCGGCAATAAACTTGCTGTTTTACAATAATCATTATGTTTGGATCAAAACCTTTAACGGATTCGTTAGTAGACAGTATAGCAAAGACAAAAATAAAAGGTATTTCTGTTATCGTTGTTTGTATGGTTGCTATGACAATGAAAAATTACAGAAGCATCTACAGTATTTTAATGATGTGCAACGAATAACAATGCCAACTAAAGATAATAATTTGTTACAATTTGTCAATTATAATTACAAACTAAAAATTCCTTTCGTGTTATACGTTGACTTTGAGTGTTTGCTACAGCCTGTGCTTGGCGCAGAAAATAACCCTAATCAGTCTAGTACTAGAAAACTTCAAAATCATATTCCATGTGGGGTAGCGTATAAGGAAGTATGTGGTAGTTTATCGAAGCCGATTAAATTATATCGTGGTAAGAATCCTGCTGTTTGGCTTCTCAAGCAGTTGATGGACGAAGTTGATGATATATTTAAACGTTTAAAAAGAATTGTTCCAATGACAACGTTAACAGCTCAACAAACATCTGATCAAGAACAAGCGGAATTTTGTCACATTTGTGAAAAGCATTTGACGTTGATAAAAAAGTGCGTGATCATTGTCATCTAACAGGACAATATCGTGGCGCGGCTCATGATAAATGTAATTTCAATTTTCACGCTCCAGATTTTATTCCAGTTGTTCTTCATAATGTCAGAGGATATGACAGTCATATCAAAGTAGAATGTTGTGGTAATGATGAAATAAAGTCTCGTTTAAAACCAGATAATGTAATCTAGTGCATTCCAAATAATTTTGAAAATTATATGTCATTTACGCTAGGTAAGTTGCGTTTTATTGACAGCCTACAATTTACATTAGTGTCATTAGAAGATCTTGTAGAAAATGCTGTAAAAGCTGGTAGAGAGTTTTATAACTTACGAGATTGTTTTTCAGATAAATTTAATCTACTGACAAAAGGAGGAGTATTTCCGTATGAGTATCTCGATGATTGGAGCAAATTTGATGAAAGTTTTTACCTCACAAAGATAAATTTTATTTGCAACTAAAAAATGAAAATATAACTGATGACGAATATAAGTACGCACGAGATATTTGGAAAGAATTCGAGTGCAAGACGTTTGGCAATTATCATGATTTGTACTTGAAAACTGATGTATTGTTACTTGCGGACGTATTTGAAAGTTTTCGAAAAGTGAGTTATAACAATTACGGACTTGTTCCTTGCTGGTATTACTCCTTTCCTGGGTTATCTTGGGATGTTCTGTTAATGTATAGTAAAGTAAAGTTAGAGTTACTAACAGATGTTGACATGTTTAACTTTATCGAGAAAGGTATCAGAGGTGGTATTAGCCTGATAACAAAAAAGTGTTCGAAAGCAAACAACAAATATATGAGCGAGTACGAGCCTGATATTCCATCGAAGTATATCATTTATCTAGATCGCAATAACCTTTACGATGTTTCAATGACCAAGTCAATGCCATTTGGTGGATTTCGTTGGATTACGACTGACCAAGTTCTGGCGGAGACGGAGAAAAGCGTACCTGACGATGCCTCCTATTTCGTTGAAGTTGATCTCGACTATCCTATTTCGTTACTCGATTTACACAACGATTATCCGTTTTGTGCAGAATCAATGATAATAGACTATAGTTTGTTATCTCAAGAACAACAACCAATAGTATCACCTAAACAAGATTCTAGTTTTAAAAAACTAGTCCCAAATTTACTTGACAAGAGAAATTATGTTTTGCATTAGAGAGTTTCAAAACAAGCAATAGACGCTGGTCTTGTGTTGCGAAAAGTTCATCATGTGCTAAAATTTAATCAGTCTCCGTGGATGAGAGGTTATATTAGCTGAAACACTTCCAGGAGAGCTCTAGCGAAAACTGATTTCGAGAAAAAACGTCTTTAAACTTATGAACAACTCCGTCTTTGGTAAGACCATGGATAATATTAGAAGACGGGTAAACATCGAACTAGTTAATGATATTAACCGCCGAAACAAACTTGTATCAAACGATGATTTTGTCAGTATGAGAATCTTGTCGCACTACAGCGACGAAAGACAAATCTGAAACTAAATAAGCCGATTTATGTTAGATTTGTCAATGTGACTCATGTACGATTTTCATTACAAATTTGTCAAAAAGCAGTGGCCGTCAAATAGATTATTGTTTACTGATACTGACTCGCTTGTTTATGAAATCGAATGTGAGGACGTCTATCAGGATATCTTTGATAACAGACATCTGTTTGATCTCTCCGATTACCCTTGCGATAGTAAATTTTATGATGACACAAATAAAAAGGTTATTGGTAAATTTAAGGACTAGATGAATTCAAGCATCATCAAATACTTTATTGGATTGCGTATCAAAATGTATGCTTTGTTGTTAGACAATAATAACATAACAAACAAGCATTAGTTATATAAGAGCAATAGCTATTAGAACAAATCATCATAAACTTGAAACAGATGTTATTGTCAAACGCGGTTTAAATAATTTTGATGACAAACGTTATTGGGAAAACGGAGTAGATACGTTTGCACTTGGGTACCGTCTCCATGACTGATTTATACTTGACATTATATTTGATAACTAGGGTATGAAATTTTATCTAAACGTTAGATATAATGTTTGAAAATTTGACAATGACAAATATCATCAACAGCAACATCAAATATCTATTGATAGACGGAAAACAGTTGACAAATGAAATTAGCAATGAAATATCAGGAATATGTTTTAGTAATCGTGACAAGTGAAAGCTTTCACTCATCAAATCTGATAACAGCAAGTATTTCAATTATTTTGAAAAATTAAGCTGTGAGTTATGAAAGGGATTTAATAACTTTCATGATCCAATCAGTCAACAAAAGTATACTAGACTTACCATTGATCTAGATCGATCGAAAGTATATTTTATTGATAAAATGCATCCTCTTAACAAACTACAAATAAAAGATTTATTCGAATTTTGTATTTGTGTAAGCGGTAGAATAAAGTTCAGTCTCTATTATCACGATAATGAAATATGTATAATATCTGTAGTTGAAACACTTATGATCGGCGATGAGGTCTGATCTCCTTGATATAATCAAGGGAATTTTTTTTTATCTAAACTCATTGATATAATGCGACCTAACCTTGAGTTAGAAACCCAGTTGGTATACTGAACCAGCGTCGATAATGTGAAACCGCCTAGCGTCTGTAGCTATATTTTATCTAAACTCCTTGATATAATCAAGGGAAATAAACTTGGGATTATCTAAAGTGATGTGTGGGATAGAATCTCTAGCTAATCTGCGAAAAAATTATAGAATTGTATTTGAGCTAGAAACCTTGTCATTGTTTTTGATAAAACAGGTCGGGGTGGGATTTTGAGGGTCTTCAAAGAGGGAATTTGTATTTGTTTGGCGGTGGGATTAGGTCCTTGAGCCAGAAACCTGGTTTTTCCTTACTACTAATGCAACATGGTCGTGGATCTACTTGAACATAAGTGAACCAAGAGAAACGAGGAGACAGAGTATATGTTGCGCTTTCAAGATTATATATAACTTGATTTCAATTTGACTTGCAAAGGCTATAGTTAGAAAAGGAAACAATCAATTTTTCAGCTATGAATCGTTCTCGTTCTGTATATTTCATTAGTCGTTGTACAACCTTTCTAACTTTCAATCCTTATATGTGCATGTAATAGCGAGCGTATCGTTAGCTGTTTCGATAATACGTCAAACAAAAGTATAAAAGATTTTCCAAGGTTTGTTTTATCCTCTAATTCGTAAATAGAAATAACTTTTTCAATGCTTCAATTAACATTGTGCACTCATTTTGAAACAACGATATCTGATATAGGCCTTTAAATCGTATGCTTTCAGTTGTGTCCCAGGTGGTGCCGTAATATATTTAGCTTAGTCACCTTTGTTATTTTCATTTCCAATATGTATCATTAAGGGATTTGATTAACTTAACCATTTTGTAACAACGATTACTTGACTTGTTTACGATTTCTTCGAACCATTGACATGAAAGAAAGGTATAGGTTACCTGTATTAATACAATAGTGTGCGTGCCGTTTCTTTAGTTAAACTTTTCAGAGCTTCATAATCAAAAGATTTATTAGAGCTAACGGTTTTGTATCACAATATTACATTTTATTCAAATCTTTTTACTAATAGAAAATATCTCAGCGGAGTTAGTATATTTTACTCTTTCAACATTTTTTAATATGTTGCCCTTGAACAATCTGGATTTTGAATGCCCCAATAAGGGCTACATGAATACTTCAGTGGTTATCAACTGACCTCTGAAAAGATGTTAGCTTATTCTAATCAGATGTCCGATCTACATAAATAGTTCATCAAGCTAGGTAAAGGAACATTATCAAAGGCTTAAACTCTTTGAAAATTGTCTGACAAGACAAATAACGTTACTCACTACATGAATCTTAACTTCAAAACGAGTTTAGGTCTTAAGTTAAAAATAATAAAATAAAAATTGTATTTCTTCGTAATACATAGAGAAATATATAACTTTGAAACCTAATCTGAGATAATAGCGATCAACATCTGTCTTGATTTGTTAGGAGTTTATTAAAAGTGAAGTATTTCTTAAAATCAATAAAACTCTAGAAATTAAGAAGCAAAAGCGTTTTTGTTTTCTTTTTTTAAGTGTTAAATCATTCTAGAGTAGACATTAATCTGAAACTTGGGCATCACAACTAATTCATAAATGGAAGAATATATATATAACTCGACTTTTCTCTGGAGAGGTAGTATTAATTTATTCATTTCATGAATGTCACAAAATAACTTATATGACGTAAATACATCAACACTGTACGTCTTCTTTTTGCTTTGATAATTCTATTAAATAGTGGTATTCTCTCTCTTAAATTTCAACACAATTTATCTTTGTTCCATTTACGAAGAATAAAGCGTTAAATAGCTCCGACATTAATATCATTTTCCTGCAAGTACATTTAAATGTAATTTATACAACCATTAATATCCAGCAAAATTTTAATATTTTATGTCAGTGAAGTCATAGATGCGTTAAATGGATTTTATTTTTGTTACTGCCTGTAACAAATAATTCTGATTTCGTTCTTGTAAACAATTCAACTTTCATATTCTTCGCCCGATTCTTTTCATTCTTCATTATTTTATTTCTAAACAATGTTTATCTTATTGAGATGGTTGCTTTGTTTATTTTTATTACACGTTTACGGCCACATGCTAAGGCTATATTCCTATCGAAAATTATTATAACTGAGAGAACCCTTAATA
>JAECUM010017102.1:0-26546 GCA_016617855.1 Megalonaias nervosa | reverse complement strand
TGCTACGCAAATAACAGAGATCATATTGGCTCTGCTGTCTAAGGTTTCAAAGACCAATAGGCTTCTGATGAAGGTGATCAGGGTCAGTTATGACGGGCAGTTTAGGTCTTGACTGTAGTCTATACTGTGTATTGATGACGAATGGGTTTAGTGCCGGCATTTATGCTGGAGACAAGCCAGCTGACTTTGGTTTACAGAAAGCCTATTTTATCAACGGTAACAGAATTCCACCACATGCAACGTTGTCTACGCCGCTCTGTCTACAGTTCTAGGGATTGGCCAAGTACCATGCACCGAGTCTGGCGTTACCATGACTGTCCAATACCCTCGACCTAAGTTAAACTGGCGGCAATCTTAATTATAAACGAATTAGGGATCCTGATCACAGACAGACAGCACAGCCTAACAACGGACAAACCATCACGGTACTCCTTGAAAATGATCAATAAGTACTAAAAGCAAAATAGAAAGCCTTGTGCCACCAAGGCTATGCTAAAACGCATTACGTCGATACCTTAGTGGCCTCCAAACTGGAAATAGGTAAATTTGAAAATATCACTGTCCAGGTCACAAAAGCAAAGTCTGCGGGGAATAATAGCCATTCTCTATACATGTCTACACGCAACGATTCCTATGTTGGTGACAGATAAAGTGATTGACTTTACTGATCCATTTCAGATCGAATACATACGAAAATAAATCGTTATGACTGATATCCTAAACATCCGTTATACAAATATATATAAATATTGTTGTATAAAGAATGAGGTGTCTCATAAGAACAAAAAATAAAACCTTTTATTGTACGATTCCAATTCACGCAATTATCCCGCAGATTTATCTTGAACCACTCGTCTTAGTATCCATTGAAAAATGTCTCCCTGACTGCATACATTGATTTGTTGGCCCTTATAAATACTGCGTTAGCGCTGATGCTGCATATGTGTCATCCAATAAATGGGCGCGATTTCAATGATTCTAGCTGGAACTGGAATGATGTTAAGTGTGTATTCAATAGGTGCAAAAACATAAGCTTCCATCTCTGGAAATGTTAATGCTAAGAACCCTGTGACTGCTGACTAATAGCTGTCAGAAAAAAACATGCTATATTTTGTACCTAAACTGTTATTCTTTGTTGTTATCTTCGCCTTAAAGTTATAATTTAAATCTTCCTTAACACAAGGCATTACGATGGCAAGATATGTTTTATGTCTTTATATCTGTCTCTTTGAATGTGTTAGTTACGTATCGTATGTAGGTGTGTACACGTGTACGTAAATTATGTTTATAGCTAGGTAGGTTAATAGTAGATGTATGTATATCTATATGTTCTGTACATTTCCGTGACTTTCTATTCTTCTTTCCGTCTGTCTCTGTCCATGTAAGTCAGTGTGTTTATTTGCAAGCCGGTTAATATACAGGTCTATAGATTTTTTGGTATGGATGCATTTATGTATCTATCCATCTATCTTCACAATGCTTCTACAATTCCCCATAACTTTAATCCTGCAAGAAAAAATATTTTGATCTAAATTTCGACTCGTTAAAAGCACGGATAATTCCAATTCAATCTTCTACGCTAAAAGTAAATCTGACTCATATTTTGATCGATTCTCTTGATATTAATTAAAAATTAAAAGGGGTATCTTATTACGAGACGAAGTACCAGTCAATATAATCAAATAACTTAGGAAAATACCGGCTGAAATCACATCTTCGTTTCGAACTTACAACGATGTAAAAACATGCCCTACCCCTAGTAAAGAAAACAAAATATCCCCATCACCGCATCAACAAATATTTCACAGGAATAAATTATAGAAGAAAGGTTAGCTCTGTGTCAACTCATAACGCAATATGCTTCTCTTTGATAACGATTTTACAGTAATGCATATTATCATATGGATCAACATTCATTCTGGCATAGGAAAGTTGATAACTGAGGGCTAATGGAACGGTACGAAATATAAATGTTCTGGGCTGATGATGTTTACTCCTCGCTTTATGAAATAGATTGCGAAACTACTCTCAATCAATTTAATGATTTTTCAGCTCTGCCATTATGTTAAAGAAATATAGAATTCTCACACCATCCCTTTTATTTTTATGGAAGCGTATCCGAGTACCATAGTGGTTTATATGATCCGACATGATCACATTGCTTATGTTTGGAGAAAAAAAATAATTGGGATAGCGTGAGTTGGAATTAAACAATGGAGGTAAGTTCTTTGGAACCACGAGAGCAAGTCTCATTTGTGAATACGTCATCTGCTTATCTGATATATGTGCTAACTAATACGTAAGATTTGTAAACATTAGCAACATTCCAGATGCTAGAACTTCATTGTTTGTTCTGTATTAAACTAATATAGAAATGAAGTGAAAAGTTTCGATCAGTCATTGGAAACCATCAGGGCCTGAAGTAACGCTCCATCAAAGATATAACAAATAAATGTAATTTTCATATTTATATGCGAACTACACATCCCCATCAAAACGGTTACATAGGGGTCTTAGGGTTTTTGACATCTCACAATTTTTGTTGTTGTACTCGCAAGAGAAGAAAAAAAGTTCATGGGGAGGGTGTGGTGACGTGGGTAAACATGAATTAGAGAGTGAACAATACTGGATTTTCCTAGTGCCATAGTAATATAGTCTGGGATAAGTTATTGTTATTTGGCATTGATTTTATTATTGGTAATGGAGTAATTTTTACGAGTTCTAAAGAAGGAAGAATCTTCCATTGTCGAATAACAGAGGGGGAAAATTAAGTGAAATAAATACAAGGTGTAGTATGGGTGGATTGGAAGTCATATGTGTTACAAAATCATAGGGTGCAAGGTCACTGACAGCTGGTGGAACTTGGAACAGAAGATAGAAAGGCTTCTTTTCTCATTTTCTACAAGGGGATATGTTTTTGTTCCTTCATGGGGATTTAACGGTTTCTCGTCCTATTTCACTATTTCTTGATGTAGCACCTCAATGAATGCTAGTCTGAAAACACCAGTCACAGTTATATATCATGTACAATCACACATACATACATACATACATACATACATACATACAATTTCACTGACGAGTGTCAGGCTTTTCTCAAGAAGCATGAAGGATCTGGAGACCCAGAGATAACAGATCACCTGATCGAATCTATCGACACTGCCAGACGCATTCACTGGGAGGAAACTACAGGGTCACTCAGCTTCACGCCCTTAAATCGGAAATGCTGGAAATCCATTCGCCGACTTGACATCGGACAGCAACCACCAGTTCGAGTCCACTTTGTTGCTAAACCAAATGCTGTTGCTATCCATTCAGTACAAGTAGTGGTAAAAGCACCCCTGGAGAAACAATAACTAAGACAAGTACAAGATGAGTGGCAACAATACTGCCGTCGGAAGTCAGATGAACTAAATCAAAGTACTCCAGAGGCATTTACAACAACAGAGCTTGAAAGGTTCTCTGCAACATCAGGTCAGACAAAGAAGCAGAATATGTCAATATCCTGCCTGAGTTTCCGAAGCGTCTTGGACCAAAGTCAAAGATATGGTTCGCCGTTTTGTACACCCGGGTGTTAAGGAAAAGTGCATGCCGACTTGGAGGCGCCAGGCAAAGATTATTGTGATCCTAATCCTGGCAAAGATCCCCATTATGCAGCAAGCTATCGACATCTCTCGTTGCTTTCAGTCTGTTTGAAGGTACTGGAGCTCCTGATTCTCAAACAAATCGGTCCGGACTTCGAGAACATCATCAGTGTTGAGTAGGCGGGCTTCAGGCATGGTCTCAGCACTTGCGATCAAGTCCTTGCCCTGACTACGTTTGTTAAAAATGGTTTTCATAGGAACCTTAAAACTGGAGTTGTTTTCCTTCCAGGTACGGCTGTTGTTGAAAATTTTCAGAGTATTGCCGCGCTGGATAGTTGATATTATCGAACTGTTCCTTTGCGACAGGCGCTTCAGACTGCACATACAAGAGAGATACAGCTCGTGGGGACGTCAGGCTAATGGACCCATACAGGGGTCTGCTCTTTCGTCAAGTCTGTTCAATGTTTATATCAATGATTTGCCTAAAACGCAGTCGCTCAGATCATGTACGGAGATGACACTACTGTCGGAACCCAAAGTCGCTCGTTCACTGATCTTGAGGAGGTACTGAACAAGGACTTGGAAAAAATGACCTACGTTTCAAGAAATGGCGTCTGCAGTCAATCACAACACAGACAATCTCCAGCGTCTTCCATCTTAACAATGCAAATTCGAACCTTGAGCTTTGTATCCTCCTCAGTTGGCAGCACATAAAATACTATCCGATACCAATATACAAGGCAGAATAAATTGTACAAGAAGATGAATAATGGTAAAAACATGCAATTGTGATCAAGTAAGATTGTAATCTTCTTTCTAAATTTGAGAACGAAACAAAATAATGTGTCGCCAAAATAAATTAATAAGATACTGAAACTCACAAGTTTAATGAACCAACAAAGACACATTACATTACAAATAAAAGTAACAGAAATGAAATATTCTCATTTTCTACACCATGATAATACTTATCTATATCCATTTATGCTGGTTGTTGTAGTAGAAGGAGCAAACAAAACAAAACACAAAAGCAAACAATCTAGCAAAGAAAGAAACAAAAACGAGACAACAAGAAACCCAATCTTGCTGACAGTGCATTTTCTATTATAGCGAATAGCAAGATATAGTTGCGACTTTTCTTCTCTCAACGACAGGCTTCAGGAAATCGTAATGAATATTGTTAAGGAAAATAGATCTAATATTTTGGCGGTTTATATATACCATCAAGAAGAGATTTAGAGAACATGTTAAATGACCGATGATTTTAGAAAACATTGTGATCTTATGACATAGTTATGTTAGGGATTAACTCCAATGTTAGAATGACATAAGAACATTATAAATATTATTAGCTTATACTATTGGAAACTGTTACAAATATACAACACTTAAAATAAAAATGTGTCAGTGATCTTCGAAGTTGTTACGTGCACATTAAATTTTATGCTTCTCATATTTTTGAAAGTTTATGCATGTTTTGCCTGTAATATATATATATATATATATATATATATATATATATATATATATATATATATATATGTGTGTGTGTGTGTGTGTGTGTGTGTGTGTGTGTGTGTGTAAACTTCTAATGCGGAGGAAGACAAAAGGGCATAGTCGACAATGATATCACAGCATTTGAAAATCAAATGATATTATACATTTATTTTCGTAGAGCAAAGCCATGGGCTCAACCAAAGTTTTGTGCATTAGCAGCTTCAGATCTCAACTTTCTGAAATTGTATCTAATATACTATTATCAATTATGTACTCTCTCGTCACCGATGAAAACTATACAAGTCATTAATTAAAGAAATAAATTGCTACCACAATATATTATTACGTCGTTAACCACAAACGTATTGACCACTCATTTAATAATACCTCGATATATGTTTAAATCAAACGGTATGAAAAAATATCAGGTGTAATTATGATATAGAAGCATTATCCAAACTAGTTCTGCATTCTATAACCAAAGGTTTTTCTATCACTCTTTATCTGAGGTAATCGGGACACTGTACTCAACATAATCTGCTTGTTTCTTTAAAATTGCTTCTCTTATTTATAGAATTAATTATCTCTGCCCTTGCACATGAATGACCATTTTATTCCAGGAAGCATCCGCTCCGGTAGCCTAGTGGTTAGACCGTCCGCCTCGGATGCGGGAGGTCGTGGGTTCGATCCCCGGTCGAGTCATACCAAAGACTAAAAAAATGGCACTAACAACTGCCTCGCTTCTCGCTCAGCATTAAGAGGTTAATATTAGGACTGGTCGGCCTGGTGGCAGGATAATGTGACTGGGTGTGGCATCATGCTACATGTCTGCAGCATGATGCCCCAGTGCTAGACATCACTATAAACTGCCACACTGCAGACATCGTAGCGATATGACTGAAAAATTGTTAAAGCTACATTAAAAAATCCAAATCACACACACTCACACACATTCCAGCAATCAACTTGTTTTTTAACTGGGCGATTAGAACCGGTAATATTCGGATTGTTCAAGTGCAAGTTATTGTTTTTTTTTTATCTGTATACTATCCTCAGCTTTAAAGTCTATTTTATCTTCTAATACTAATGAACCTGCTTAAAGAGGACATCTTATAGATATTTCTATATTACTGGCATAACCTGAAAAACCTGTGCTATAAGTCTATAACTTTACAGCTTCTTCTGTTATACTGATATAAATACATTTATTTGGCTCATTTAGCAGGACGAGAAACTCTCTGTAAGAGATATTTTAAGAGGTAGAGACCATAACATATTAGAGTATGTGTGGTTTTGGATTTTTAGCGCAGCTTTAACAATTTGAGTCATACTGCTACGATGTCTGCAGTGTGGCAGTTTATAGTGATGTCTCGCACTTGGGCATCATTCCACCAGTCACATTATCCTGACGCCAAGTCGACCAGTCCTAACACTAACCTCTTAATGCTGAGCACCAAGAGAGGCAGCTGTTAGTACCATTTTTATAAGTCTTTGGTATGTCTCGGCCAGGGTTCGATATAACTTATATCATTTGCTGTCGTGTAATCCATTTTAATTCTGTTTGCAGTTTTCTCAAATCATCAATTCGCAAACGCCTGAGAAGCAAGAATTCTGATGCTAGGGTAATATCTATTCAACGTTTACCTAAACCAATATATGCAAATATATGTGGATTTTTGGACACTTTTGGATTTTACTGGACAAAAAATTTACAATAAATGGTTACTAAGAGATGGCAAAAAGGAAACTGCATTCCCTAAACCAGCATATAAATGTAATATATTTTCTATATATCAAGACATAACACAACTTCGAAGTCCATTCTATAAAGATGACAAAGGCAATAATTAGAAAATCAGCACGAAATAGAAGTGGAAAAAATTAACACGAACACATCATTTGACCACATGTTAACAGAGGCTCTAATAGATGATTGTTTCAAAGTGGCACAGGATTAGTGTATTCAGCATTTCGTCAATAGTCTTTACTGTCAGAAGTTGGTCCCACATTCCCTCGCACAGACCTGAATCCACATGACGATACATATATATGTCTGAATCGATTAAAATTGCGCATGCCAGATGTGTGTCAAATGTAGGCTTAATGGAATCGAAACCTAATAGTTATGTTTTGTGTTGGAAGAATAGGATATTAGAGCCATAAAATGGATGGTTTTCGTTTCGAAATCGACATTAATCATTTTCAAGCTTTTTCAACTTTAATCATTATTAGTTGTTTATATTTGTTTCATTTAAGAACACATTAAGCGCTGAAAGGAAAAAGAAATGAATACGCTATTGATTAAGTTACTTATTCCAATATTTATCCCATGGTGGTAGTGACATTCAATATAAAGAATTTCGTCCTTAGTGTCTCTTCTACCATACCCAATGGATTAGATCGAAATGCAGATTCTATAATTTTCAGGAATATAAACGAAATATTAAAACCTGAAAAATGTGTGTATGTTTTCAATATCAATCTCGGTATCTGATATAATGCTCTGTTTCAAAATCGTTTAAGGTATCCATGACACAAATAGAAGGCCTTTTTAGCAGAAGATGACGTTTCAGGTTTCCCTTTACTTGTTACATTGCTGGCAATTCAAACCAAATAAATTCTGTGCCTATAATTGGTTTATTCTTTTTAGTGTGGAATATTTTTCTACAGATTTTAATTTTATTCTGCAGAGCATTGTATACATGCCATTTATTCCAAATTGTAACATAATTAGTTTAGCGCACGACTTTGTAAAGATTACTGAATGAGACAAGCTATAGTAAACAGCTAATAACAGAACTCAGAACCTACCAAAGTATCTATATAATGATATTCATTTCAAACTGTATCTCTCTTCTCACTCCCTCTCAATCTACGGTAGAATTTCCGATCATTATAGCGATCATTCATGGAATCGTTGTACTGAACCAATATGCACTTTGGTTTGGTAGTCTGAATCTCATTTCCAGTAAATATATATCATAATACTATTAGTCCCACTGCCTCCATACATATACTGATGAATACATTCACGAACGCAAATATGAATAAGGAAACATCGATTTATTCATACGCATGTATATGTGTCCGTCCATATATACATTCACTCATTCATCCATTGATCAAGCCATCCATTGCATACGTGTGTGTTTACATACATTCACTCTTCCATCCATCCATACATACATACATACATACATACATACATACATACATCTATTCATGCATGCCTACATATATACATACATAAAATCGTACATACTTTGAACGTACAACAAAATCCACTGAAAAAAGCAATGGTCATATGATACTTAAATTCGTTCTAGTTCAGAAAGAGAAAATAATAGTTTTCATCATATACAATAAACTGACAGTAGGACCGTTGACATTTAAATTTCAACAGACCTCTGCAGACTTCGCAATATTCTGTATTCATGATTTTCCTGTATGCAGTCCACTTTATCTTCCATTAAGGACAATCAAGTTGTAACTTGACGAATAATAATTAAAAAGGATATTTTCGTTTCTTTAAAGTTAGCTTAGCTATGGTTTTCACTAAATGTTATTCAGTTCCTGTTTCTTTACAGTTGTGTAGAATGCTATATAAACGTGATACAGATGTGAAATTGTCAACATCATACCAGGGTTATTTTCATATTATCTCTTTTACCAGATATTTTTGAAGAATGGATTTAAGGATAGTAATATTGATCTTTTAACTCCCCTAGCAATCTTATAATTATTTACATTTCAATATCAGTTTTGTTCAAGTGCAAACTATGCAATAAATGGAAAATATGCTTAAATAATGGTCGATTCAATCCCCAATGTGCTACCTTTTAGAGTTTAATCACATATAATTTAAACGTTCCATCTCTTCTTGTTCTTTTGCAATTTACTACATTTTGATAAATGAAAAACGTAGATTAGTATAGTCTGAGGAATGTATACGAAGAACAGAAACTTGAAAAAAAATCTTAAAGCTTTTTAGATCATTCTTTTTCCATGACATAATCCATTGTTATAAAAAAAAATCTTTAACGATAACCTAGAAACCAAAGAAAGCTTTTTTAATCAACTTAGATATATTTATGATTCCCCTTATCTGCCTTATTGTTAGCAATTCATGCCAAACATAATTAACACCATTAATTGGTTTCTTCTTTGAAGTGTGAACTTGTTTTATACAGATTTAAATTGTATTTTGCAAGATAGTATCTAGTATGTTTCAAACGGAAGACGGAAAAACAGAAATAGAAAGACAGCTATAAGATCATATAAACGTTATAGATATGTACGATATCATCCATATTATCTTAGATGTACAAAATAGCATCTGCCGGTGTGCCTATGTGGTATGGTATCCTATACATATTCCCTATGCATCTTCGTTTGGAAGTTGGTCATTGGCACAGGATTAGTGTATCCAGCATTTAATCAATATTCTATTCTGTCAAACGTTGGACCCACATCCCCACTTACGTGTCCGAGAAGGATACAAGATGTTTTAGTCGACAAAAAAAGCGTCTGCCAGGCTTGTGTAAAATGTAGGCAGAATGAGATGAAAGATATACACTATGATTATGTTTTATATTAGAAGAAAGGGATATTTTTAGCGATGAAATATATGATTTTTACTTGACGATTCTGATATTTAATCCCATCTTGGTGACTGTCACTTCAGTGTCGCTTATATTATACTTAATGGATTAGATCACTATAATTTTGAGGAGCATATACGAAATATTCAAACTTGAAAAATGTCTATATGATTTCCAGATCAATCTCGGTAACTGCCATAATGTACTGTTTTAAAATCTTTAAAGATAACCAAGACACCAAAGAGGGACTTTTTATCAGAGGATGCACATATCATATTTCCCATTATTTGTTGTATTGTGGCAATTCAAATCGACTATATTGTATGCATATAATTTGTTTATTTTCTTTGGTGTTGAATTTTATTTTATACAGATTTAAACTGTAGTTTGCCCAGCGATGTAAACATACCATTTATTCATGATTTAACGTAATCAGTATAGAGCAATACGTTGTAATGATTTATGAATGAAACTAGTGACAAAAAAGCCATTAACAGAACTCAGAAGCATCTGAGCAGTCATGTACATTTTACGCTCTCTATCTCTATTCCAACTTACCTTCTCTTCTCTGGTGAAATTTGCGATCATTGTATAGATCATTCATCGTATCGGTGTATCCAACCAACATAAACTTTAAGACTTTATTGTAGCAGTCTGCGTCTAATCTCCAGAGCACACACACACACACACACACACACACACACACACATTGACATATATATATATATATATATATATATATATATATATATATATATATATATATATATATATATATATTAGGACCGCCAAGGGCAAAACTCAGAATCTTGTTTTCTGGGTGCTCGTCCGTCCATGCTCCTAAACGGTCTGCTTCAATGGTTGGGTGAGGATGATCAGGGCAATCAATGTAGATGCAGCTGTTGGTGTCAAAACACAGGACACGATCTCCTAAATTGTGCAAGGATTTGTACGATTTTAATCGAGCGTGGGCCGTCACATAGGCAGCAATGATGACATTTCCAAATTCGTCGGCCTGTACAGACTCTGGTTCTTCTTTGTAATTGACTAGGATCAGATCTTGGCAAACGACGTCCACGTGTTTTATATATTTTCTTTTGTCGTATATCATGTCGTATAAGTAGCGACAGGGCTCTGCTTAGTACTCCGTCTCGGATAAACACAATCGTTGTGCTGTTTTCCCCACAATCAATTTAGCATGAGTTTCGCAAACGAGCTTTTTTCTTCGTTGCTCTTGACGTGGTCTAAAATTATGCCTTCCTTGGACCGGTATTCCTCTTCAAATTTGTTTTGATATTCGGAAATGTGGCACCGGGAAGGATAGTCACTAGCTTTGTGTTTGAGTTTCAGAAAAGCATCAACGTAGCTTGAGAAAATGTCTTTCTTAGTCTCATCGTCCATTTGGTACTTTTCTGTTTCGGGAAAGTGGTAACTTTTGTACACTTCTAATACATCTTATCTCAGTTTCATAGCGCGAAACAGTTCCACGCCGACCCACTTTCCTGTCAAAGCGCGTTTTTCTTGGATGTGATGACAAGGCTGTTCTCAGTTACAGATTTTGGCACAGGTTCGACACAGAGGATACATCATTTTTCCTTAGCAATAGTAGGATAAGACGGGATAGCTGTATTTGATCAACCCTTCGTATTGAAGAAAGTTTTCCGCGTCAGTGTGTTCCTTCACCATTGTGGGTGTTTTGCTGGAAAGGGATAATATTTGTACACCCAAGGATATAACGAACACACATGCAGGTATTTAATTTCTTCTCCTTTCTCGTCATCCGCGTTGTATAGCAAGCACGTGGCATTCGTTCTTCCTCCAAACAAACTGTTCTGTGGGTTTAAACTCGAGATCGGTTTTCAAACGTCTGTCGTACTCGTGTTCCCACATTTCAACAACCTTGTATCCTTCTCGCTCTAACTTTGAGCGTTGCAGGTAAACTTCCTCGTACAATTCTTCCATGGTGATACCTAATAAATCGTTTTCCATGTCAAGATGAGGGTAACAGGTCGGGCATCCTAGAGAAAAGAATCCATTTAATTCGTAGACGATCTTTGGGTCTTCTATGTCCCAGCCATCCACCGAATATTTTCTCATTAGGTTTCTCGCCTACCCTGTTTCTGGCATGTATGATCAATTTGTCTTCTTTTTCGGACATAACCAGAGCACAGTTTTTGTGTAGCATCGACGTCTGAAGAACTCTGAATTTTGAGGGTGTATGACCGCTAGGGTGTTCTCGAGCATGAATTGATTACGGTACACTAAGAAGCACGTTTGGGGATGGTACAGGCTTTCTTTGAATGATCGAGCTCTGTTAACAGTTCGCGAAATTCTTCACAGCAACATCGTATAATCCCCTCTTTGGATGCTTTAACATTTCTTCTTAAAGTCGAAGGGGTCCAAAGCATTAAAGCTGTACCAACTGTAGAAAGCTTCTCATTGTTCCATGTACATGTTGTCGGGGTAGTAATAGTGGGCGTCAGGTAAATGTGATAGGATGGCGTATTGATTATCATCGGTACAGAAAGAGTGTGGAAAGTATTCTTTGGCCATTTCTGTCATTATAAACGTTTTAGCAATTCGACTCAAAGGCATGGCTAAATAACTCATGGAATCTTTAAACTCTACTTGTCTCACTTGCATGTAAATGATTTTGGCTTCGTTCATTGTGACTTCAGGGGATTCGGTAACATGGTCGGTATAGAATTTAGGAAGAAATTGTCCATCGTATCCTGAGAAATTGGAGCCATCATAGCGGCAAAGCGATGGCAGTGTCTATAACGTTGAATGTCTTCTTGGCTCCACGTGTCGTTGGTAGGGTCTAAGATCCATCGTGCGAAATCGTGAAGAGTGTTAGGTCCTTTTAAGATGTTTTCACGTCCTCCAGGCATCTTGCTACAGTGGGGGCAATGACAAAAGATATGTTCTCGGATGCACTTCTCACTCTTTCGTTGAGCTACGCAGAGATTAGGAACGTGAATGCCGGTCTCTTGCATGCATTCGAAATAAAAAAGATGAAATTCTTTTTCTTCCTTTTTATCCTCCTCCTGTTTCGATTCGTACCTTTGAATGTAGCATTCATGTTCCAAGTCCACGATTTGGTGAAAAATATGACATCGTTTCTTACCTGGACACACGTGGACCTTGGCAGTAGTAGTATGTATGAGATGTTCGCAGGTAGAGTACAATTTCAGGAGTTGGTAAGCACCTTTCTGCTGTACACTTTGGGTGATGAGATCTTGTTGGCAACACGTCCGGCTGACAAAATTTGGCTGACAAGCCGGGCAATGGATTTGTTCTTGTTCATCGGAAAGGCAGGGTTTAGAGGCTAAACAACCCCGACATTTTTGTCCACACTGAGTGTGTTGCTCCCGACTGGTTTACCCGTTTCGCATTTCTCACAATAATAAGCGTATCCAAGGAATCAGGTGATACTGGCAACGGCATCGAAATCGTCTTCGTGATGATAGACTTGAATTTACTTTCCGTCTGGGAAATCGAGCCCTCGAAACACCAAGGTTCATGCATCACTTGAGGGTGTACTTTTAACATGTATCAACGACGTCTTGCGGTTTTTCATTATAGTAATGCCGCAGACCGTGCCTTTCGATAGGCCTGCCTGCCGTAAGAGGAGTTCCGCTTCTCTTTCTTTTTTTGACTCAGCCCGATTTTCGAATGCTCGCCCAGGCTCTTTTCCATTCTGTCGTATCGATCTTGTCCGCATACGTCCTTTCCACGACGATGGCTCGGGATAAACACATGTGGTCTTGGTCGTTGTTACTTTGGACGATGCAGTGTTAGGTGCTGCGAAGGACATCACAAATAATACTTTTCTGAGTCAGCTCCCTTTCAGAGGGAAACGTGGGTCATGTAAAGTGTCGCTTTTCCATCAGAGTTGTGAAACATTTTGTTAGATTACTGTACTAGCTGAATCTTATCGATGACGTTGGAAAGTGTCAAATCTGCCGGGCTGATAAACTTGATCCAAACGGGTGACTCTAAACTGTCACGATAAAAAGAGTTTCAAACGATCGTCTTCCTTTGTTCGGCATTGTCGTTTCAGTATGAATCCCACAAATCGGCGATAAAACCTTCTGTTTTCTCGAGCGGTACTTCGGACTTGAAAACTGTACGCTTCACCGTGCAGACTGTGGTTCTAAATTTTCTGGAAGAGCGTTTTTCCTTCTCTTGAATGTGGCAACACTTTTAGGGTGCTACTGGTCGACATTCGTTGGGAATAGACACTCTCAGTCAGGGCACAGGTGTTGATTAAGGCTCACTCATGTCATCTTCAAACTCGCTGGCACGAATTTGAGCCAAGGCTTAAGCTCGTGTGCGAGGCGATACCTAACGTCGCTGTCTCTTACTATCTTCTTCTCTCTTATTCAAATCGTGCGATCGTTTCACCTTGATTGCAAAATTTTATTTGATTAGGTTTTACACGCAAGGGAACCAATTATGTAGGGCTAGAGCCTTGCATAAGAGAATTTCTTTATCTTAGATGTACAAAATAGCATCTGCCGGTGTGCCTATGTGGTATGGTATCCTATACATATTCCCTATGCATCTTCGTTTGGAAGTTGGTCATTGGCACAGGATTAGTGTATCCAGCATTTAATCAATATTCTATTCTGTCAAACGTTGGACCCACATCCCCACTTACGTGTCCGAGAAGGATACAAGATGTTTTAGTCGACAAAAAAAGCGTCTGCCAGGCTTGTGTAAAATGTAGGCAGAATGAGATGAAAGATATACACTATGATTATGTTTTATATTAGAAGAAAGGGATATTTTTAGCGATGAAATATATGATTTTTACTTGACGATTCTGATATTTAATCCCATCTTGGTGACTGTCACTTCAGTGTCGCTTATATTATACTTAATGGATTAGATCACTATAATTTTGAGGAGCATATACGAAATATTCAAACTTGAAAAATGTCTATATGATTTCCAGATCAATCTCGGTAACTGCCATAATGTACTGTTTTAAAATCTTTAAAGATAACCAAGACACCAAAGAGGGACTTTTTATCAGAGGATGCACATATCATATTTCCCATTATTTGTTGTATTGTGGCAATTCAAATCGACTATATTGTATGCATATAATTTGTTTATTTTCTTTGGTGTTGAATTTTATTTTATACAGATTTAAACTGTAGTTTGCCCAGCGATGTAAACATACCATTTATTCATGATTTAACGTAATCAGTATAGAGCAATACGTTGTAATGATTTATGAATGAAACTAGTGACAAAAAAGCCATTAACAGAACTCAGAAGTATCTGAGCAGTCATGTATATTTTACGCTCTCTATCTCTATTCCAACTTACCTTCTCTTCTCTGGTGAAATTTGCGATCATTGTATAGATCATTCATCGTATCGGTGTATCCAACCAACATAAACTTTAAGACTTTATTGTAGCAGTCTGCGTCTTATCTCCAGAGCACACACACACACACACACACACACACACACACACACACACATATATATATATATTATATATATATATATATATATATATATATATATATATATATATATATATATATATATATATATATATATATATATATTATATTAGGACCGCCAAGGGCAAAACTCAGGATCTTGTTTTCTGGGTGCTCGTCCGTCCATGCTCCTAAACGGTCTGCTTCGATGGTTGGGTGAGGATGATCAGGGCAATCAATGTAGATGCAGCTGTTGGTGTCAAAACACAGGACACGATCTCCTAAATTGTGCAAGGATTTGTACGATTTTAATCGAGCGTGGGCCGTCACATAGGCAGCAATGATGACATTTCCAAATTCGTCGGCCTGTACAGACTCTGGTTCTTCTTTGTAATTGACTAGGATCAGATCTTGGCAAACGACGTCCACGTGTTTTATATATTTTCTTTTGTCGTATATCATGTCGTATAAGTAGCGACAGGGCTCTGCTTAGTACTCCGTCTCGGATAAACACAATCGTTGTGCTGTTTTCCCCACAATCAATTTAGCATGAGTTTCGCAAACGAGCTTTTTTCTTCGTTGTTCTTGACGTGGTCTAAAATTATGCCTTCCTTGGACCGGTATTCCTCTTCAAATTTGTTTTGATATTCGGAAATGTGGCACCGGGAAGGATAGTCACTAGCTTTGTGTTTGAGTTTCAGAAAAGCATCAACGTAGCTTGAGAAAATGTCTTTCTTAGTCTCATCGTCCATTTGGTACTTTTCTGTTTCGGGAAAGTGGTAACTTTTGTACACTTCTAATACATCTTATCTCAGTTTCATAGCGCGAAACAATTCCACGCCGACCCACTTTCCTGTCAAAGCGCGTTTTTCTTGGATGTGATGACAAGGCTGTTCTCAGTTACAGATTTTGGCACAGGTTCGATACAGAGGATACATCATTTTTCCTTAGCAATAGTAGGATAAGACGGGATAGCTGTATTTGATCAACCCTTCGTATTGAAGAAAGTTTTCCGCGTCAGTGTGTTCCTTCACCATTGTGGGTGTTTTGCTGGAAAGGGATAATATTTGTACACCCAAGGATATAGCGAACACACATGCAGGTATTTAATTTCTTCTCCTTTCTCGTCATCCGCGTTGTATAGCAAGCACGTGGCATTCGTTCTTCCTCCAAACAAACTGTTCTGTGGGTCTTTAGGGTCCACCAGGTTGTAACATTCCACGACGCGTTTAAACTCGAGATCGGTTTTCAAACGTCTGTCGTACTCGTATTCCCACATTTCAACAACCTTGTATCCTTCTCGCTCTAACTTTGAGCGTTGCAGGTAAACTTCCTCGTACAATTCTTCCATGGTGATACCTAATAAATCGTTTTCCATGTCAAGATGAGGGTAACAGGTCGGGCATCCTAGAGAAAAGAATCCATTTAATTCGTAGACGATCTTTGGGTCTTTTATGTCCCAGCCATCCACCGAATATTTTCTCATTAGGTTTCTCGCCTACCCTGTTTCTGGCATGTATGATCAATTTGTCTTCTTTTTCGGACATAACCAGAGCACAGTTTTTGTGTAGCATCGACGTCTGAAGAACTCTGAATTTTGAGGGTGTATGACCGCTAGGGTGTTCTCGAGCATGAATTGATTACGGTACACTAAGAAGCACGTTTGGGGATGGTACAGGCTTTCTTTGAATGATCGAGCTCTGTTAACAGTTCGCGAAATTCTTCACAGCAACATCGTATAATCCCCTCTTTGGATGCTTTAACATTTCTTCTTAAATGTCGAAGGGGTCCAAAGCATTAAAGCTGTACCAACTGTAGAAAGCTTCTCATTGTTCCATGTACATGTTGTCGGGGTAGTAATAGTGGGCGTCAGGTAAATGTGATAGGATGGCGTATTGATTATCATCGGTACAGAAAGAGCGTGGAAAGTATTCTTTGGCCATTTCTGTCATTATAAACGTTTTAGCAATTCGACTCAAAGGCATGGCTAAATAACTCATGGAATCTTTAAACTCTACTTGTCTCACTTGCATGTAAATGATTTTGGCTTCGTTCATTGTGACTTCAGGGGATTCGGTAACATGGTCGGTATAGAATTTAGGAAGAAATTGTCCATCGTATCCTGAGAAATTGGAGCCATCATAGCGGCAAAGCGATGGCAGTGTCTATAACGTTGAATGTCTTCTTGGCTCCACGTGTCGTTGGTAGGGTCTAAGATCCATCGTGCGAAATCGTGAAGAGTGTTAGGTCCTTTTAAGATGTTTTCACGTCCTCCAGGCATCTTGCTACAGTGGGGGCAATGACAAAAGATATGTTCTCGGATGCACCTCTCACTCTTTCGTTGAGCTACGCAGAGATTAGGAACGTGAATGCCGGTCTCTTGCATGCATTCGAAATAAAAAAGATGAAATTCTTTTTCTTCCTTTTTATCCTCCTCCTGTTTCGATTCGTACCTTTGAATGTAGCATTCATGTTCCAAGTCCACGATTTGGTGAAAAATATGACATCGTTTCTTACCTGGACACAAGTGGGCCTTGGCAGTAGTAGTATGTATGAGATGTTCGCAGGTAGAGTACAATTTCAGGAGTTGGTAAGCACCTTTCTGCTGTACACTTTGGGTGATGAGATCTTGTTGGCAACACGTCCGGCTGACAAAATTTGGCTGACAAGCCGGGCAATGGATTTGTTCTTGTTCATCGGAAAGGCAGGGTTTAGAGGCTAAACAACCCCGACATTTTTGTCCACACTGAGTGTGTTGCTCCCGACTGGTTTACCCGTTTCGCATTTCTCACAATAATAAGCGTATCCAAGGAATCAGGTGATACTGGCAACGGCATCGAAATCGTCTTCGTGATGATAGACTTGAATTTACTTTCCGTCTGGGAAATCGAGCCCTCGAAACACCAAGGTTCATGCATCACTTGAGGGTGTACTTTTAACATGTATCAACGACGTCTAGCGGTTTTTCATTATAGTAATGCCGCAGACCGTGCCTTTCGATAGGCCTGCCTGCCGTAAGAGGAGTTCCGCTTCTCCTTCTTTTTTTGACTCAGCCCGATTTTCGAATGCTCGCCCAGGCTCTTTTCCATTCTGTCGTATCGATCTTGTCCGCATACGTCCTTTCCACGACGATGGCTCGGGATAAACACATGTGGTCTTGGTCGTTGTTACTTTGGACGATGCAGTGTTAGGTGCTGCGAAGAACATCACAAATAATACTTTTCTGAGTCAGCTCCCTTTCAGAGGGAAACGTGGGTCATTTAAAGTGTCGCTTTTCCATCAGAGTTGTGAAACATTTTGTTAGATTACTGTACTAGCTGAATCTTATCGATGACGTTGGAAAGTGTCAAATCTGCCGGGCTGATAAACTTGATCCAAACGGGTGACTCTAAACTGTCACGATAAAAAGAGTTTCAAACGATCGTCTTCCTTTGTTCGGCATTGTCGTTTCAGTATGAATCCCACAAATCGGCGATAAAACCTTCTGTTTTCTCGAGCGGTACTTCGGACTTGAAAACTGTACGCTTCACCGTGCAGACTGTGGTTCTAAATTTTCTGGAAGAGCGTTTTTCCTTCTCTTGAATGTGGCAACACTTTTAGGGTGCTACTGGTCGACATTCGTTGGGAATAGACACTCTCAGTCAGGGCACAGGTGTTGATTAAGGCTCACTCATGTCATCTTCAAACTCGCTGGCACGAATTTGAGCCAAGGCTTAAGCTCGTGTGCGAGGCGATACCTAACGTCGCTGTCTCTTACTATCTTCTTCTCTCTTATTCAAATCGTGCGATCGTTTCACCTTGATTGCAAAATTTTATTTGATTAGGTTTTACACGCAAGGGAACCAATTATGTAGGGCTAGAGCCTTGCATAAGAGAATTTCTTTAACTCTTCATCAATCAAGAAGGAAGAGCCAACACAGGTCATGCCTCAGGTGAAAGCTTTGAGAGGCGTCATACGAAGAATTACTTGAGAGAAAACGATGGACTACTCCTTCTCCTTTCGAGATAAAAGTCACTATTCTTCCTATATCTGACAGAAAAATGGACATTGGGCTCTGTAATGCCCACGTCGTCAAAGCAAGAAAGAAGTAAAGAGAGACAAACGTGGAGATACCTGTTATCATTTTCAGGAGAATGGACATTGGTTGTCAGAGTGCCCTAAGAAAAGAGAAACATATTTCTCTGGAACTGCAAATGCCTCTGCGAATATGTATATCACTCATGTATTGTTGCATGATTAACAATAACCTTGGAATAGAACGAAAGCGTGTTTTAAGTGCGTTTTTGATTATGTTTTAGAATTATGCTATAATTAAATCTAAACCTGGTGGCTCATGAGTTCCATAACTAGTCTGACAAAATAAAAAGAAAGACACAGAATCGGAAAGTGTATATAAATGGTAACAGTACGTGTTTTTCTTATTACAAGACAAATGTATGCGTGTATGTATATATTTATGTAAGAATGTATGTATGTATGTAGGTAGGTAGGCAGGCAGGCGGGCTGCTATGTATGTATGTATGTATGTATGTATGTATGCCTTTATCTCTACTACAACAGCCATTACATTAGCTTAATCAAATTCAGGATGGTACAAGATCACGAAACACAACAATGGATTAAAATAACAAATAGATGCAAAATAGATTCAGTATAAGACGTGATCCTAAAACACTTTATTAAAAAACATTAGAATTCAGAAAACGAATGCTGAAAATTGCGTCAGGTATCATATTTACAAAATTCTAGAATCTAATTACTTAAGACCGTAAGAATGTAGCTTTTAGATGTAAATATTGGACCTGCTTTCAATAACCTAGTATAGTAAATATCATTCTAAAAGCATTTAACTAATGCAAGTAATGGAATTAAGAAACAAATATATACATATACACATACATACACATGCACGCATACATACATACACATACATACATAGATACATACATACGTAAGTGCATACACACATAAGTACATACACACAGGCATACATCTCTCTCTCTCTCTCTCTCTCTCTCTCTCTCTCTCTCTCTCTCTCTATATATATATATATATATATATATATATACACATGTACACACATATATACAGACATATATATATATATATATATATATATATATATATATATATATATATATATATACACATACATACATACATACATACATACATACATAAATATACATAAATACACACATACACATACAAATGCATGTGTACATATACACACATACACATGCATACACATATATCACACATATACGCATACACACATACACATATACATACATGTACACATACATATATATGCACGTGGAATAACATGAAGCAATCCCCGCATGGAAAAAGAGAAATAGAGGTGGCAATCTGTGGTAATAATTATACTATATGAGCCAGAGAGCTTTACATCTATATTAATTGTATTAGAACAAAATTTGGGGACTTTTACAACAAGAAGTTGACATATTTCTTTTCATTAGAAGATAATGTACTATTTGTTATTGCTGTTATGTTAGGACATGTTGGTTCATGGTAGGGCATGCATTTTATTGTAGAATGAAGCTATACTTATTGTCATCACCAAAATGATTCTATTGCATACATCATCAATAGACATGCAGTCTACCCTGCTTCCAAGAAGTGTCTCCAGCAATATATTTTCTTCCTGACTGAATAAGTTCACCCCGTCTCTCACGTCTAAAGTGTCAATCACTCTCTCAAAGAAAACATTGCATTCTGCAAGTAGCATTTCGCAACCTAAAATAAGGTGTTTCGCTCTGTCGTCAGTCTCTTTTTCCACAGAGTTTATATATCGTTACTTTACTAACAGGCACGATACGAAGTTTCACTATTTCAGAGAGAGACCATAACATCGATGGTAATTTGCGTCCAAGAAACCATATACTACTTGAGTTAAAAGCAAATGAATGTTTCTGAAGTGAATTAAGTCGCACCTTAATTCCATATTTGCTCTCCATGTAGTTTCTTAATGATTTTGAATAGCATCAATAATGTGCCGATTCCAAACACTTTTACCTTCTGTTTATACTTTCACTGCGTAGTCTAAAAGAACGTTTCCCAGACCATATTTCTTATTTATTCTGCCAATGTCTTTTTTACGGGTTTGTCAGATACTGACATAAACGCATAGTGAAAATCTTTTTACAGATAAAAGTTGACTCGCCCCTACACAGTTGGTTGAAAAAGAACAATTTCGTCTTATCTGTGTATGCTTCCATTGACCAAAATCCTAAGGTACTACGCGTTGCCTCATAAGACTAATATTTATCGAAAGTTTGCATACGTCTCGCTTTATACCTCTGACATAAGGCAAGTTCTTCTATATTGGAATTTGTGGTACCTGACCATAGTCCGCATCCATATAGGACCGAAGGTAGAATAATTCTTTTTCAGATTTTCAGACTTGATAATGGATTTATTCCGCCGTCTCTGGTACCACTAAAATAAAAAGAGTTTAACAAATATTAGTCTTTATCACATGCTTCTTTTATTGCCTCGTTTGTTTTTAAGTTGCATGTTAGAGGTATACCGGCATACTTCTTAGTTTTGACTACTGGAATTGGAGATTTGCCCAACAGAAAAAAGGGATAACAGTCGTTCTTTTGTTAGTAAACAAGATAGTGCACTTTTTATCTCCATTATATCAAAGTTTCCACCTTTTCGCATAGTTAGAAATTGTATCAAGCAGAAGTTGCATCGAATGATGCGAATTTGACATTACAGTTGTGCTATCTGCTAATATGGCACAAGGCAGGTGGAGATTGGCAAGTTTTAGACCACACCAAAGTGTGATCCAATTCAGTGATCAAATCATCTATAAAAATAAGAAAAAACCACGGAGACAAGATATGGCCCTGACCGACACCCTGTTTCATAGCGAAACGTTTGGACAGTTTGCCCGCAAATAAACCAGAACTTGTTACGCTACCAAACAAGTCTTTCGTGATGCGCCAGGTCTTCCTTTTAATGCCAAGTCTGTACAACTTGTAATACAACCCGTTGTGCCAAACTGTGTTGAATGCTTTACTATTATCAAGAATGTAGCATAGACAGGAATATCTCTATCCATATAATAGCATATATATTCTTTAATACAGAATCCTGCAGTTATACTACCGCAATTATTTCCAAAACCCTGTTGCAATGGATTTGGAAAAAGAAATCTGTTTAAAAAATATAACTAGTCTATTGTATGTAATTTGTTCTAGGACTTTCTGAAGCACTGGAACTATAGTTATATCAAGGTAATTATTCTTATCTAATTTGAACTCTTTCTCCTTCCTTTAAAGATTGGCATTAAAAAACCTTGTTTGAAGTGGCGCGGTTACTTCTCTGCCTCGTACACGCTTGTGAACATAATTTAAAGTAACTGTACACTGCTTGGAGTCTCAGCAAACAGTAAATGCTCAGCAACAATATCGTCGAGACCACATGTCTTATCTTTAATTAGAACTAATTGCACATCATATTTCTTCTCTAGTGGGGATTTTATCAACAACTTTATCTAAGTGGGAATGGGTTTCTATTCTGCTTTCCAACCTCTGCTAAGACCATCTGGTAATGATTCTCATCGTACAGATAAGTATTGTCAGGTAGTGGCAAATTGGAAACATGACTTGCCCATAACTCTCTAATAGAGTCGTGGTCGCGTAAAATTGTTCCCTTTGATTCGATTTCGTAAGTGTAATCATGATTATGTCTTTTCTTCCGTATAAACTTATAGAACGTGGAAATATAGAGGTCTACAAACTTTTCAAGCTCGCTGAACTGTTCTCTATCATGCATTTCTTTAGCTTTCAGTAAATCTTTTGCAAACAGTTTCTTCGCTTTCTTATAGTTCGCATATGACATATTCCCAGCCTCTTGGCCTACCATTAGAGATCCATTCCCTACGTTTTAGCCGCATTTCCGTGTGAAACGTTTTTACGTTTAGTGGTTTCAAATATGGGTTATCGTAAGGGCAAAACCTCTTTATGGGGAGAAACCTAGAATCTGCGTCATGTAAAGTCTTTATCGTATATTGATAATACTTTCAATATCGACATTCGTCACTAGTTCTGCCTTATACAGTTGCGATAACAATTCTTTGCGTGTTGCTTCCTTGTACCTATTTGTCTGTTCTGCCGAGGCTTTTTTCCAATTTATGCAATGAATTAAATGCTCGTCGGCCATTGTTGTATTATGTATAAATGGTCTCACTAGCTCTATTTTTACAGGATGATGATCTGAAATGTTCAAAGGATGATCATCTATTATTTCGGTCTTCACCACTAAGTCGAAGTTACGTTTTTGCAATAGTGTATGGTCTATCAAAGATTTGGATTTACCATCGGCAGAGAAAAAGGTAAAATCAGGCCCATTCAGATGGACTGACTATTAAGAGATCCTAAAGCCATTCGCTTAAAAACGTTTCTAGAACAGCGCCTCGAGCGTTTGATGTTAGAAAATTGGTTTTGGAGACAAACAATGAACTTAACTGGCCGTTGAAATCTCACGCGAGTATGGGAATGCCTTCTTTGCAAAATATATCAGATTGATCCTTCAATTCTTCTAATGCTTTGGAGTAACTTGCAATCGGAAAATTAGTTGATGGCAAAAGGGTCCCGAAAACAAAATATTTAAATTTATCGTTCTTTTTTACCTCTATCCCTAAAACTCTATCGCTGCAAACGATCGACAAAGGATTAAAACAGGGTGACTTCCTATATAGGATTGCAATTACCCAGAACCCTGTATGCCTTAGCCTTTCTTCAAAATCACTGTTAGCCTATTGTCAAAGCGTGAGAAAGTTTTAAACTCTGGATGTACATTGTCATGAATATGGAGCTGCTCCGGCAGAAGCCAGGGCTCAGTAAGCACTGCAATATCTACCTCGTTTAGTAAAGAGTACAAGTAAGGGGAACCATACATAACTTCTTGTACGTTCTATGTCATCAGACGAAATGTATGGCAAGACATTTGCTGACTTAAAAAGGATTTTCAACACAAGTATTGCAAAGGTTGTAAAATATTTAACCATAATATATGTATGCGACTTACTGCCCCTTTATCTGGTTTCGCCAGTACCGTCTAGATCCCTTATCGACATAATCCTCAAACCATTCTCTTGCGCACACAAAACTTTGGCCAAAAACCTTTCTCTAAAACCTTCTCAAAGTCTAATTCATCTACCCTGACTAAAACAGTAAATGTGTCCTTTCATACTCTTACTCGCCAATGTTTTAAGACCTGAGTGTCTATTCCTTCTACCTCTTTTAATCTAGCGTGCGTTTTGATACATGTTCTCATCTCCTCCCTCGATCTGTCAGTCGTTATCCTTGACATTAGAACCCGACGTTAGTAAGAGCTCCTCACATGCTTTTGTGGCCTGTAGTTTCTGTTTGTTGTGATGACATCGATTGTTTTATTTCCTTTATCCACGTCCTTTAACATGGTGCCCTATTTGGTTGCTGATGGCGACCTTCTGTCTTGTCGTTGTTTCTTGTATTTTCTCGTACCGAATATTTCTGATCATGGTGATAGCCACGTCCTCTGTTATCCTTGATTACTGAAAATTCTTCATTTGAAGTACTGGGTATGGTGGACAGAGTCAACTCCACACCTTCCCTTGAGCCAGTGGATTTCATTTGACCGCCTTTGCTCTTGGCCGTATATTCCGTTTGGTCCGATAGATGCTTCCGCAGTTTGGTACAATCAGAGTCAAGAGCTTTTATCACAGTCGCCGAAGTTATCAATGGTGTTTCAGTTGAAGGTTTGGGCGTTGTTGTATTTATATGTCTTTATTCTTATTACATATTCTATCCTCTAGCTGTTGGTGTAGAATCAGTTGGTGAGCCTTAATATTTTTCAGCTGGTTTTTCTTTTCCATGAGTGATATTCTCAAGGTCGAATTGTCCTTTGATAATTTCTTTTCTTCCTCCTTGCATCTTTCTAATTTCGATTATAGTCTAGTTAAGTTAACATCTCTAGTATGAAGTTATTTACGTATCTTGTCAAGTTCGGTTTTCAATTCACTTCTGATGTCGTCATTCTTTTGTTGAATAGTGTTCTGTATAAAAGTATGTTAAGTCCATTACCTTGAATACATTCTCAGTTGTTATTGAAATGTGATTTTTATCATTTGAAAGAGATTGTATTGAATTGTGTTCCGAAATCTTTGTTACTGATTCTGGTTCCGATCGCTGTGACTGTTTGCTAGATTCTTTTCTTTTAGATGCTCGGCTCACACATGTACTGCAATCAAGCATACCCGTGCATGGCTTATGTTTCGTTGTAAGGCTTTTCACTTTAGATAAGTTATCTCCTGCCAAGAAATGGTATAGAATTAATATATCCTCTTTCAATCTTTCCTCTAGAGGTGTACTGTCACATCTTAGTGTCCTCCCACAGGAGTCACAAGATAATTGGCATTTTCCAATTTAGCCAGGTGATGTAGTGATAGTCTAGTATTTTATTAAAAGAAAAACACATCCAATTCAAGACACATCTTCTTGTTAAATTCCATTCTATCCAAATTTCCAAATGTTGAATTGATTTGAAGGTTTATATTTTTTCTCAGTCTGAGTTGCTATCATGTCTTCTTCTAAGTTGGACTTTTCATCACCATTGTATCGGTCATCTGTTTCTAGTTCGTCATCCATGTCAGCTGTTTACAGCAATGTCCGTTTAAAGTTGCTAAATTAGTTAAAAGACTGTTATAGATTGCTCGCACTTGCACTCACAAATGGGAGTTCTCATCTGCCAGAACAGACATATATGTAACCGTTATATGCTCTTCTACCTCTCGTGCATCACTTAGCTGTAACTGTTCTCACCTAATTAACGAGACATGCTACCTGGTGTAACCCAGAATTTTCACACTGTAACGGCACCAAGTCTAACACGTTCACTACCATAATTTTGTCAACTGATAAATATGCGATTTGCTCACTATCTACTCGCTAAGCACATAATACATAACACATACAATAATATAACTATTGGCACTAGGACTGAGCAAACCTTAACAATGGTGTAACATAATGTGATCAACAGCTCACAAATGCAACTCACAAAGGCAACTCACAAAATACATGTAATTTTAACTATTTTACCACGATTCTTGATGTAACTGACAGGCGCTGAACATGTTTTTAACATCTTGAACCAAATGTCCAATTGTGAATCCAGATCTTAATCAGAATCTGACTGTAAATGGCATGCCTACACATTTAGCAGATATGAACACAAAATCAGGTTAGGTATGTTCATGCAGTTCCATTCATTGTTATAACGATCACATGTCATGTATATAGGTATGAATATTCTGGAAAAATTGGCACTGAACGTATATCTATCATATATATATATATATATATATATATATATATATATATATA